>JANHGN010003319.1:0-82458 GCA_024605025.1 Megaceryle maxima
GGCCCGGCAGCGGGAGGCGCTGGAGCCCCACGCTGTGTTAAGGGGCGGGGGCCGGAGCTGCCCCGGACTGGAGGCCGCGGTTCGGGGGCACGGGGGAACCGGCAGTCGCAGGCGGTGGCGTAGGTTTCTGCTGGTCGGCTCGAAGTGATCTCGCCCAGGCAGAGGGCTGGGAAGGGGAAGATGGGCGAGGAAGCACCTTGAGCTGAGCCTCCTACAGCCCAGGAGCAGGCCCAGGCAACAGGGCTGCCGGTTGTTTTAATTATGTTTGTTTGTTTGGGGGTGGGTTTTTTTTGTTTGTTAGTTTGTTTTGGGGGGGATTTTTTGTTTGGTTGGTTTTGTTTTGTTGGGGAGGTTGTTTGGGATATGTTTTGTTTGTTTGGTTTTGTTTGAGGGTGTTTTATTTTGGTTTTTATAATAAAATCTAACTTCAAAATTAAAATCTAAATTCAAAATTTGCTTCATGAAAGCAAATCTCACTCTAGACCTTCATCTTTTCCACTGAGCCAAATGGTGGCTTTCAAAGGGCGGATGCAGGACACACAAATTTCAGGCATGACAGCAAAGAAGCCTCTTCTGTTCATTTCAGTTTTTAGAAGAAGAACAAAACTTCTATGCACTGCACACACATGAGCTCTGTTACTTATTACTAATAATACAAGCAATGCTTCTGCACTGAGAATCAGCTGGAGGATCAGCTAGTTACTGTGATTTAAGAATGGAAGGAACAAATGCTATTCTCATCATAAATATTTTCTTTCTTGTTCTGCACAACAGAAGGAAAGACACTTAATGCTGTGGTTCAAAATCACATTGCAATCCCAATCTGATTGTTCATGTTGCTTTTAATATGAACACATTCTAACTGCATATACAGCCCTGCAAATCAAATCCTCGGTATCACTGGAGCTACCCTGATGGGAGATCAGAATTAGATACAGTATTTCCTCCCTGCCAGTAACATGTTTTGAATGGAAAGCCTGGAATGTAAAAAAAGAAATAATGCTAAAAATCCAATCACTCTGACATCCTGTGAGCTAATGAGAGCACGTGAATGCAACAAGCTTAGTACTTCACAGTAATTAATTTGACAGCAAAGAGCTAACAAGAAAACAACAGGCAGAGCAGTGATGACTAGTTCATAGAGGTCACTGTCAAATAAGAAATAGGTGCAAACACAGTTCCTCTCCCTTTGAAAGAAACTATTTCATTGTCCTGGTGAGAATGAAATGCCGAAGAGGAAAAATGTCCTATCTTTGGTGGGGATAACAAATCTGGGAATGTATTTCTAGTTGAAGGTTTTCTTTTTACATACAGTGATTTATTTTTAATCATCTCTATTACTCACTGCAGTGGCATGTTTAGGCTTCCCCACCCCCCACCCCCCCCTTTTTTTGGTTAGCCAAAGCCATTTTGCATATTCAAATATTGGGAAGACTTATCTTCTCTAGCAATTACTAACAAACTAATACACTAATAACCTCTATTGTTATTTAAAGTGTGTCCAACACAGTATTCTAGAGGCAATTCTCACACAATGGACTTTCTCTGGCTTCCTCCTAGAGAAGAACTTAATCAAACCCTAGATGCTTTCAGGCATAAGAGCCTACAGGGAGAGCAAACAGGGTTAACAGAAAGAAATGTGCCATTTCATTTCTAATCTTGCTCGGGGAGCACAGCCTATTGATTGAGCCATAAAGCGCTGTTAATTTTAAGATCTCCTCAGCTTTCAGTTCTCTCCCTTGGGCATAAACTTGTTGCTTACACATACCGGCTGAACTATCAGGGAACGGGTAGCTTCACACTCCCCCCGCTCCGCTTTCCTCCCTTCCTCCTCTCTATTCTATTTGTTCTGAGCTCATCTGCGTGAGGATACATTTTCACACACACCTTCTCAAACCGGCTGCTGTTCATCTGATTCAGGGTCATGCTTTTCCATACATTAAATGCCGGGGAATAACGGGAAGGAAATGGCTGGGATTTGTGCTTAATGGGCAAGCAGACGGTTAGCCAAGGAGCCCTGCTGTGTTAAGGTACAGTATCAGAGGGTATTTTCTGTAGCAACATCAAGTCTCATGCCTGCAATCTGATGCTTATTAAAGCTACTAGTATAATTAAATCAGTATAAACCAAGAACCTAAGCCAGTGTAAATCAGCATGTTTCCAACGCATCAAACCGCTACAACTCTATAACCTAGATATTTGCTTATACACATTTTCCTCAGGGGGTGGAAGATGCAGAAGTCGTGCTTTTGGAGGGGCCAGTCAGTGCAGCTTGCAGCTCTGCACCTTCCTGACTTGGTGGGAAGCTCTAGAAACTGAGCAGACAGCAGCGGCA
This sequence comes from Megaceryle maxima, assembly GCA_024605025.1. Lineage (NCBI taxonomy): Eukaryota > Metazoa > Chordata > Aves > Coraciiformes > Cerylidae > Megaceryle > Megaceryle maxima. Next base: position 2,336 of record JANHGN010003319.1, read on the forward strand.
CAGGGCAGCTACCTAACTGCTCTGTGTTTCCATGATGCCCTCAGTGGCACCATAAACAGTTTACAGTAGCAAAGGGTCTAGCTCCTCATGTATTGCTAAAGCACCTTTTGTACTCTTAAACCATTAATAATATCTATTAGGTAACCTTACTAATCCCTTTGAGGAAGGATTTTCTTTACTATACTGATGGCTGAACTGAATAAAGGTTCATATATAAGAGGCAGGATTTGCACTAGAAATGCTTCTCCTTTGATAACCAGCAAATACAAGTTTTACTAGCACAAGCATCTTTTTCTGCAAGCATTTCCCAAATAAAATAGGCTATACTGGCAAAAGCACTTTTTTTTTTGCTCATATAGCTGCATCTATATGGGGTTTTTTTGCACGTAGTGAAACACAATCTGTTTTAAATGGCACTTCAGAAGAGCATTGCTATCCCACAGAAGTTTCAAGGCTAGACCTGGAAGTATATACTTCTGTCTCATATCTGAAAGAGCTTTTTACAAGGTGGCCATTGTCATCTTGCTGGAAATGCAGAAAAACTGAGACGCATGATTACAGGGGCAGGCTGGGAGTGCTGTGCTCTATCTGCAATTTGTATTTGTTCCATTCTTTTGTTTCAGATGAAACTGTGTATCCATAATCAGACTGATTCCTCACTATGCACAATTGCTTTTTAAACAATGTCAACAAAAATGGTAGGTATTTCAAAAGCACCGTAGTTCTGTAGAAGGGAAAGTCCTATAGAAAATCAAGTAGCTAAATGCCATTCTGAACAACCAGGACATTTTCTGAACTGGCAAAGGGAGACCTAACTCATGGGAAAAAAACCAAAACCAAACAAACAAACACACCCAAGACAAAAAAAAAAAAAAAAAACCAAACAAAAAAACAAAAAACAACAACAAAAAAAAAAAAAAAAAAAAACACACCCACAAAAAAAAAAAAAAAAAAAAAAAAACCAAAAAAACAAAAAAACAACAACACAAAAAAAAAAAAAAAAAAAAAAAAACCACCAAAAAAAAACCCACAAACCACACCACCCACCACTAAGAGGTTAATCTGGCTCCTTTGGTCCTGTCTATGCTGCTTTAACTGAAAACTGTCTGTTTACAGAGATTTGCTCTTTTTCTTTAAGAAAGGGTCCTACTCTGGAGACCACTTGGAAAAAGGGGGTATAGCACGCAGAAACAAAGGACCTGACCAAACTGGGAACTCCTCATCTAAAGCAGCAATCAATGAGAAACAGAACAAAACAATGAAAATCTGGAAGATGAGTCACAGAGAAATAAATCAGAGCCCTCAAAAGGTTTTGAAGAGCACCTACTGAATGCCAGCTCCTCACACAAGTGCCAGGCAAGATGGGGACATGGGGAAGGCAACAGGACTGCAGGGGTATACTCACAGCCTCAGCCCCCCCACTGCACCTGCTTTAACATGGCTATAGTCCCACTCCCTTCAGCTCAGATACCTTGCAGTGCTTCCCAGGCAACATCTTGGCTGATGGATCCTCTTCAATAACCCCTTTGCACTTGAGGAAGGTTTGCATCCAAGCTCTCAGGTTCACCGTGGGGAATGAAGTGCAGGTGAATCTCAAGAGTAGTGAAGTGGTGCAGTCAGGTACCTGGCCTCAGACAGGTCTCCACAGAAAGCAGCACGCCCTTCAGCAAAGGACTGAGTTCAGGGATCTGCTTCAACTTTCAAAGTAAAGGGACCAAATACCATCAGGTGGATACCCTGTGTGATATTCAAAAGCAGTCCGCTGCTTGTTGACAGCCCAAAAGTGCTCTTGTTTTCCTTGCACAGTCTGTCCTTTGCAGTCCAAAGCTGTAGCCTTATAACCAGGCAGTGACTTCCTCTGAAGTTGCTTGTATTGACCTAAATAGGTTGGGGCGGGTGAGGACACACAGACAACATGAAAAGCTGTGCTGGTTGCCCAACAAAGAAGTGTCTGCTTTGTGGTGAGCACTTTTAACATATAAGCACTTTTAACATACTGTTAAAGAACACGATTTTCATGTTTGTTTAAGTTCACAAAGTTGCAAAGTAGCAAAGTGAGTAAAAATAAAATCTGCATTTAAGTGGTAAACAAAATAGTTAAAACTTGACTTCTCGTCATTTGAGCACTACTTACTCAGGCAATGCATTTAGCAGTCGACTGGTGCATTTCTTCTACATGTCCCGCTGTGACTGATACATCTAATGGAACAAGAAAAGGAACGGTAGGATGGAGCAATGTTAAAATCAGCTGTCCTTGGAAAATCAGTGATTATCAGGGAGTGGTGACAAGATGGAAATTTTTCCCTCCAATTTTAAATGGAAATCAGAAGCAAAAAATGGCTGGTACCCTTGCAATGCCATGGAAGAAACGGGGTACAGAAGCTCAAGTCATCTCATGATGAACAATCAGTAGCACTTGATGAGTAAGTGCCTGAATATAAGCTACTTTTTTTTTTTTTTTTTTTTTTTTTTTTTACAAACAAGCAGTGCAATGAAGAGGAAGTGTCTAACACCTACTGCCTGTGGGACAGGCTGCAGCCAGAAGACCTGTGCTTAGGCCTGAACTTCTTCCTCTTTATCCCATTTTCACTAGCTGTAAGCTTAGGGTGACAGTATTTAACCCTCTGTAAGTTGCTTTGAAATCAAGTGAAGAAAAGCAGCATATAGGAATTAATCCTTTTCATGGAGCTTGACACTAGTATCATGGCCTTGGTGATGTATATCAAAAGTAATTTTCAGTCTGTTCACATTTAAATTGCCCAGTTTTGTCATCTTATATCAAACCAAAACTGTTGTGCTGTTTGCACAAGAACATCCGAGTGGATTTTTAAAGACGACTGTGATATGGTTGACTGATGCACTCACTGCAGAGGCCAGGAGCAAGGGGCTCCCGTAACAGCACCAAAGTCCCCCAGTTTAAGAAAGGAAGCTCTTCCACGGGGGCAAAGCAGTAGCACTGTAACAGTTAGTGGAGCTCTAGCCATTTAGCCCAGCTGAGAGTTGGCCCATGTGATTTATAGTCATTTGGCCAGTGCTGTTTAGCCATTGCAGGCCTCTAGCAAGTATGTTCAAGCAGCCTCACCTTCCATGTTTGTTACATTGACATGAGGTACAAGGAAGGTACCACCCATCACTGATGTTCCAATACTACTAAATCATATAGAGAGTTATTAAAAATTTCTGAATCATTTTCTGCCCTGCTCAGTATTTATCATTTATAAGTCAGCACTGCCTGTCTCCTCATAAGCTGTTGGATAAAAAAAAAAGTCCACGTAGCTTGCAAACTGTATACAACTTGGGTGCTAACATCTGCCATTTCTTCCAAAACACCTACATACACTGTACATACACTGGGCCAGCTCAGGCTGTCCCCTTGACTGAGAGGTTGACTGAGATGTCCCTTTCAAAGGGGTTTTAAAATTGTGAGAATTTTTCCACTGCCCAGATTACAAGCAGGTCTCATTTTGTTATTTCTCTGCCATGATCTTCTCAGAAGTGTGGCAGCTTATTAACAAAGAATAACTCTCAAACTTCTCCACAGCCCCTTGCCATTTCTGAGTAATAGTCTTGCCCCCCATCATCTATTGCTGTGGTTTAGATCCTTACCAAGAGCATTATTAAGAACAAATCACAGTATGTGGAAATATTACTGTGAAATACACTGGTACTATTATACAAGGATAAGAAAACCAACCACTGCTCTGGAGACAGCAAGAACAGGAGCACATGGATCATATTAAGCAGACACTAGGTCTATCAAACCTACACAGGTACTGAAGTGTCAGGAGGGTGCAGATCTACAACAGAAAAGTGTGTTGTTCTAGGGTTTTTTTGCTTAAAAGATGAGAGAGAGGGCCTAGGGGAGGGGAACATATGAAAAAGAAAAGGATGAACTTTTTTTTTTTTTGGCTACTCCAGATGGGGTTTTCCTCTGTTTAAATGCTGAAGGACAGAAAGATTTTAAATTAAAATCTTAATAAATATAGCCCTGAGGCTAGTAACATTATTACATCCAAGATGATTACAGCAACCAAGCCACAAAAGAAATTTATTTATTTATTTGAAGCATAATAAGCTTCGGTATTTAGTTAGAAGAAGGCTAGGCAGCTAACTGACTTCTAAACTAGTGAATTTTCCATTCCGCTCTGCTGAAACTTAAACCAACACAGCATATAGTTTGCAGAGCTTGGTTTCATTTCTCTACAGGACAGCATTATACTTTATATATATTTGATATGTTTATATATATAAAAATTAAAATTACAGCTGCTCAGATCACGTGCATGAGGATTGCCAGGAAAGAATCCCAAGTTTCCACTATTGCAATAGGAGATAGGCATAATTAGTAATCTTCATTGTGAAAGAGCAGTCCAGGTCCCCCAGCTTGCTTGAGTGAAGCATGTTCTGATGAGACATTGGCCTTTTTCAGCTGATCCTAGTCTCAAGACAAGGTACTGCACTGTACTTGTTTGTGTAGAGCTTTTTTTTTTAATTATGGGAATATTTTAATAAAGGATACAGGGAAAATTGAGGGATTCAAAGAAAAGGATACAAGCTGATAAAGATGATTAAAACATAGAGCGACTGCAGAGTGGGTCATGAAGTGTTATAATCCCCAACTCCCCTCTGCTTTCTGCCTCAATGTGTTAATGCATCACACTTTAGTACAGTGACACTTTCAGCCCTAGGTGGAAATTCACACATGATGAAGAGGTGGAGGAGGATTTCCAGATGGTCAGACCTCAGGGAGTGCGAAAAGGTGGGGGGAGGAAGGGAGAAACTGCTGAAGGGAATCGGACTTTGGTCACATCAATAATTTCCAGCTGAAAATGGAATATTAAGAAACAACAACAAAACCAACCAACCAACAAAACTTTCACCAATGATCCCATACCAGAGCCAGGTGTATTCAGGTTTGGATGTTAAGTGTGATAAATCCTCACCAGTGCTGGTTGTGAAAGATCCCTTAGAAATATTGGTTTATTTGTGTGCAACAGTGAAAGGTGTAAGCTTGATTTCTTTGGCCAAATTTCAGCGTGGGTACTAAAGCAGACCAATGCAGACCCAATTAGTTGTTTTATTCTCCACAACTCCTCTTTACTAGAGGCTATTGTAAAGGAGTACTTGGTCTGAAACATACATGAACTTTCCTTCCAATAGTCTGTATTTGGCTGCTGCACATCCTTTGGGACCCTTTTCTGCAGGGCCAGCTCTCTAAAGCAGTGAAGGGCACCAAGATAAAGAAAACACAAGGCTTGCATTCAGTTGGTCCCATCTCACCCTAAAACAGGCCCCACTCCCTCTTTAGGGAAGCATAAGTCAGCAGCTGCTATCACACAGCTGGACTTCTCTAAGAAGACCACCTCATTTACTGCAGCCTTCTGGGGGGAATGGTAAGGTAGTCATGGTCCAGAGTTCAAGGTGTCTAGCCCTTCAGGATGAGAGGTGCTAGGGCTGTATAAAGAATTAACAATATATGGTAATTTTATACAGCCTCAGCTCTTTCCAGCTGTCAGGGTTAGGGGAAATTTAAGATAATTATTTAGGCATCACAGTACCCCTATAGTAGGGTGGTCATGGGGAAGCTAGTCTCCTCATCATGACATAAAAAGCAAGCATTAGGTATGATGGCTCAGACTGTATTTCTAAGGGCTCTTGCTTCATTTTCTTATGTGTTCCTTTGGTCAGAGCATTTCCCCTACCACAAAATGGACACTAGAGACACCAATGGTGTTCAGTCACAATGGAAAGGAATATTTTTGTTTAATATCACCAGTATGATTGCATGCTATTTACCTGTATTTCCTGGATGGCAGCAAAGTAAATTGACCACAGCATGATGAACTATTTGGACAAACCTCATGAGAAATGAAGCTGTCACACAGTTTCCACTTTGGGGAAATGTTTGTTGCATGTCCACTCCCTGTCACTCCCAGTAAAAACCGTGTCATGCATGCAGGTCAGGAAAACGTTTATGGAGATAGAAGATGCTGCTTTGCCTTATTCAACTTTTGCTAGTGCAACCTCAGGTTTGTAAAATCTGTGGTTTTAACTGATGCTGAATTCCTTCTCCTATTAATTGACTTTATATGTTAAAATTGCTTGGGTCTTAGCAAAATGCAAAGAAATCTTGGCATCTGAGGGGGTAGCAATTTTCATGATGATATATTCAAGATGCCCAGCTGCCTGTCACTAGCTTTAGTGGCAAGCCAAAAAGCCTCTGAGCCTTGCAAAGCCTGCAGCATCCATCTTGGACTTCACTCCCTTACAATGACTAGATGAACATCTCTGACTTTCTTCCCTAAGGACTCAGTGCAGCAGGTGTTTTCAATCTGCCCACCTTCCAGATCAGGTGTCCAAAAATGCAGCAATAAATATAAATTTTTTTCTTCCCTTTTTCTAAAAGAGCTCAAGGTGGGTGGAGGGGATGGGCGTAGGCTATTTTTATTCATACCTTAATTTAGTCAGTAGTCCAACGGTTCATGAAAGAAGAGCTGGGCTCAGTCCGCTTCCCTGACTGACAGAAGTTCTAGGGAACATTAAAGGCAGGTCAGGTCTTCTCAGAAGGAGAAAGCTGTACAGTAATGCTGGGAGGGAAGCACTACCCAAGCCTCCAGCTACGTCAGCATGACCAAAAGGAACATGATGCCACAGATCTCTAGGTAGACAGTTCAGAAAGCCACAAGGCCAGGCCTTCCTGCTTCTCACTGTGCTAACCAAAACATCTGGAACTACACCAATTCACATGAGACCAGCTTTAAAAGGACAAAGACAGTCCCCTCCTTGGCATGGAGCATACCCTGGTAAGTGCACTCTGCTGGAAGAAGAGACATACACACTCCCTGGGGCAAAAAGGAATCGAGCCATGTGAAATTCCCCATGTTCAGCACTAGCCTTTTGAGTGCTCAGCGTAGTGTATACAAAACACTGCTGCACTGCCAACCACCCTGCCTTTCCCTTGCAAGAACGGACCCACGCTCTGTTCCTGGAAGAAAGCCAAGAGAGAGCCTAAATTATGAAGCCCAAGGGATTCTCAGCCCCCAGGCAAAGTAGATTTTAGAGGCTGTGTTCCCCATCACTTGTTCAGGCAGCAAAGCAGCCTCTTGCTTTTGGAGGCTACCATTCTGAGGCCATGTATGGCAGAGGAAGCTTTGCTACAGAAGGCAAAGAACTGGGGTCTGTGGTGGCTGCTGAGAAGAGGCATCGCACCACTCCAACAGTTATGTACTTTTGCAAGTCTGCTTTCCCCAGACCAAAACATCCCAGCATCGCCATGCTCCCCTGGAGTCCAAACTACTGCATGATAAACACTGTACAGATACAGGTCTGCCCAAAGAGTGGGCATTATAGGAGAGCATGGAGATGAAGCTGCCAAAGTGACTCTTCCCCATCTTTAAGTCACAAGGCATAAATGAACTTGTGGATTGAGCCTTTAGCAAAATCGGTCCTGCGATAACTTACCTTCTGTGTAAGCTAAAAAGGCTGAATTTGTTTAACAGTAGCTGTTAAAGAACAATAAAAGAATACAGGTCTAAATAAGCATGGATTTAAACAAGGCAAACACTTAACTGTATATATTAAGACTTGAAAGTAAAAAAGTGATTGATAGCAGTCGATGGAGACTGTCCTTAGAGTAGAAGTGGAAGAGCTGAATTAATAGAAAAGTAAATGGATGGAAGCAGAGTATTTGCCCATAACATGACTGCTACTGTGAACTATTACAGGCACTCAACAAGGAAGGAGTAAACGTGTCACCATACCCATGGCTAGAATGTTTTGTTATTTAGCAGAGACTTCATCTTCTCACTATGGACTTTCAGGCTTTAAAGGTTATATTCTGGTTTGGGGCTTTTGACACAAAAACACATGCAAAAGCCCTTCCTAGCAGGAAATACCTGTCACTTTTAACTGGAAAGCCAAAATTAACAGTCTTGCTTAGACACCTTTCCTACCCTCAACCCCTTGGGTTAGCTCCCAAAACAAGAGAGACCACAAAAGAGCCCTTGTTGACCAAAAGGGAGAATCTGCTGGCAGCAGAGGGAAGTAGAGGTTGCTCTGTGTGTGCGTCACTTGCTGCAGCCTGTCTGGGGTGACGGCATTATCAGCAGGAAAGGGTTACGAGGAGAGGTGGGGCTGCTTGGAAACGGGCCTGGATGTTGTACAGCTTTTCACCTTTTGCTTCCTTAGCTTTTCCGCAGCTAGGAGCGGGCTGCGAGTCCATTCCAGTTTCTACATTCAGGATGGGTCTTCATTGACTTAGTTTAACTCAAAGTCCTGTTTTGGTTTTTGAGGAAGAAAGAAAGAACAGAAAGTAAAGCATGCATCCTTTTGTTATAGACTCACATTTCACATACTCCAAACCTATTTAATACCTTAGACTTTACCTGACTTTTGTCTCATGGGGAAGACTGTTCCCCTGGAACCTGTATCCTCATTTCTTTCCAAAAAAGAAGAACAAAAGATAAGTTTTAACTTGGTGTTGATGCAATATTCACCCCACCCAGAACCAACTTTGAAAGCTCATGTAAAAAACATGAAGAGTAATTTTTACTGAGCTCTTGTTATGAACAATTCAGAGATAAGAAACAAGGCAAGACACGTCTCGGCTGCAAGTGTGAACATGATCTCAACACTGCAACATTTTCCTTGCCTGGCTAGAGATGGGTTGGCAGCATGAGGTATATGAAGGTAGGTTACAGGTGACAAGAATTTAAAAAGCCTATTATTAAACTAAGTGCAAGCAGTCTTGAAACTTCATTAGGGCCAGGGAATTAAGCCCTGGACATTGCACGTGCTTGATTATTCACTAGAAATTAACATTAAACAAAACGTTGTGAATTTGAAGCTAAGTTGGAGCAGATTCAGCTGCAGCTTTTGCTGCCCTCTGACTGGGCAGTGGATGGAAAGCAGTCTGTATCACTGACAAACTCCACATGCTTTCCTCTTTTGGAGAGAAGTGAAGTCGTCTTCACAGATTTTCACCAGGTATGGAGGACAAATCAATTGCTGTCCCACTGCAATTATAGAAGAGGAGTGAACTGCAGCATGTTAAAGGTGTACTTGAGTACTGACCTGGTTTTGTTCATCTGTCATGGGAGAGACATGTGGAAACATTGTGGTTTGATGGATTTGATTAAAAATATGCTAATGAATAAAGAAAATTAAGTGCATCCCTTGGGCTTCTGGCAAACTGCCAAGAGAGACACTGGGACCACCAACAGGGGGTCCTTATGCTTCAGCTTTTGCAATCCTTCAGATTCCTACTGTGGAGAATGGTGACCCAATGGAAAGAGAGCTTAAAGTTGAGTGTTTTCTGTGTCCTCCCTCAACTCCTCTCCAAATGCCACAATATTTTAAAAATTTATGCCCCAGGTGCTTGAATCAGCAAGCATAAGAACATCTTTGTTTTTACTGGAAAAAAAAAAAATCCCCAAAAAACCCACAAACAAACAAAACCAAACAAACCAACCAAACAAACAAAAAACAGTCAAACCAACCAACCAAACTAAAAAACCCCACCAAACAAAAAACCCCCAAACTTCTACCATTATTGTCAAAGAAAGCAAGCTTGCAAACATAAAGCAAGTGTACTCAAAAGGCCTGGAAACAAAGATTGTGAAAGAGAACTCCAAGTTCATTTTCTAAAGCATCTCATTATTTCTAAACCAAATGTAGTTTTGGAGGCCTGACATGATTTTCAAGCTCCTGAGGCAAAGCTGCAAATGCGGCCTTTATTCCCACGCAGGAGAAGTTCTACCTGCCCTCCTCCCTCCATACTGTTCAGGGAGGGAAAGGGGGGTGGGAAGGCAAATCAAAACAACTGAAATGGGCACAGTGTTACCCTCTGCTCCACAACTGTTTGCTGCACTACCACAATCACTCAAATGGATTTACTCAGTGTACCACATAAGAGAGCTCTAACCTGGTTACAGGAATAGGTGAATCACATACCTGCTGCTGTTTCTCAGGTAGGAAGCAGCTTTCATTAGAAAAGTCTGAAGTGTCCAGCTCTCCTAGTGCTCATAGTCCTTCTGTGCATAGCTGTCCTTCCCATAGTCTGATTCACTCTGTTGTCCTTCAGTCTTTAGGGCTGGAATGGGGCAGCTGACCATAGCTGGAGATGCAAATGCCTGCCATCTTGTGTCACTCCTCAGCACCTAATGGTAGTACAGTCACCAGGAGGGAAAGAAGTGCTCATGCTTAGTTAGGCTGCCTGAACCCAAGTAGAACTAGGAATATTTGAAACCCTAGAGGTAAAGGTGATCATCCAAGGACAAAAGAAACAAGCAGGTTTATAAAGAAATGAAAATGGAAACTCCAGAGTCAAAGAGGTTCTTCCATACTCATGACCAGGGCTCTAACTAGAAGAATAACCATATTTAAACGCAAACAGCCTGTCTACCCTGCAGGCGTTTGTTCAGCAACCTAGTAGGTTTTGGAAGGTGGAGTTACGAAAATCAAGCAGGAAACAATGTTTTAACTTCTGAATCCTGTGCTTCTGGACAAAGAGGCTTCTGTCAGGGAGTTCTGTGTCTGACTAGGACCATCTCTCGGGTTCTCATCAGCCTTTCAAAAACTGAAGAGAGTGCCAATTTTTTAGGAGCAGAATTCCAGGCTACCTTGGGCAATATTATCAGGGTGGTTTTCATTTAGAAGCAAGAAAGAAGTTGGCTATTTTTTTCGGTAATTACTCCTTCCGCCAGTCCACAGCTGTTTTCCTTGTTTACATGTATAGAAGTGTAATGCCATCATTTTGTGGGGAGGGTAATCACGTTACAAAGCACTCACAGACCACAGGTTGACAAACACCCATCCAAACAGCAAGTTGAGTTTGTTGTGTGTGTTTTCCTTTTAAAACAAAAACAGAGCACTATTAAACAGTAGGGAGTAACTTTCCTTTTCTCTCAATACTACATGTATGCACAAGTTTGTCCTTGAATTCTGGTATTTGGCCTATGAAGCCAACATGCATAAAACCTCTGATACCCTGAATGCTAGACTTTAAAAACAAACTCTATAAACTCTGATTATATCAAAAATATGATTCTGCCTCAAAGCCAAGTAACAACACTCATTGAGGGAAACTTACTGTAAACACTGGAGATTAATCAATTTTATCAGGAAGGCAAGTGCAAAGCATACAGCCCCAGTCTCACCTCAGCATTTACCTCCAGCTTCCTTCGGAGTTACAAGACTCAAGAGGCCATTTGCTGGTATTTCCCTCGTAGATCCTATTCCCACTATAAGATACTAAGTAGTTTGGGGGAAGGAGAGACTGAGGGGCAGGGAGGGAAGAAAAAAAAAAAAAAAAAGATGTCTTTTTTGAATAGGATATTCTTCCCCATCCCTCTACACCCCAGTTAAGGCTTTATATTTCAAAGAAAACCCATCATCTTTAGTAACCCTTCGCAAGAAAATGTTTTGTGAAATACTGCACAGTCCCATGCAACAATAAGTATTCTCTCTGGTATGCAAAGCAGTGCTCAGTGAGCAGAACAAACTTACACTTGCAACGCAAACTGGTTTAAAGCCATAAAAATCATAAAGACACCATCCTCAGGAGGAATTGTGTGTTCTGTTGCACACTAGAATGTTTAAACAAGAGTTAACATTAGCACTTGCATGCAAAAGGAAAATTTTAATTTAGAACAAGGTCTCCTACTACATGAAAGAATTATAGGGCAGAGCAAAGAGAACACAAGAATCTAGTTAATGTTGATTTCTATTTTTAATTCAGGTAGCAGATTAATAGCAGCTCCTTCTTACATGCTCATCTGAGCATGCTGAACAGCCCCTCTCCATGGTAGAGCTTCTAACTCTTAAAACCACAAGATGGAGCCAACAGTTCTCAGGAAGAGGTGCCTGGTACTACCCCAGGAATACTCAGAATATTTAGTACACAGAACCACACTAGTAGTGTTACGGCTGCGGCAGAACACAGGCAAGCAGGAAGGTTGAAGCCAAGCTATGTACGCGCAATCATTCTCCAGTTTCATCCTGCTGCAAATTAAGGAAGGCCTGTTCTTCACAAGTATCCACTGAATATCTGAAGGAAAAGGTACCAGTCTGGGCTTTGGGTACAGCCATGTAACAGTTCTACTTGGAACTCCCTCCTGCCTCCTACATAATGTTCTTCATGCTACAGTTTCTCTGCTGCAGAATATTAAAAAACAAAACCAAAAAAACACCCAAACAACCAAAGCCAAACAAACAAATAAAAAACCCACAACCAAAACAAAAATAAAATACCAAAATACCCCAAACAAACCAACCTTACTGAAAAGGAGAGCTACATAAACCATCACAGCATTCTGAAACACATGGCAAACACCAGGCAAGCACCATGCAAACAAGTTTACGTAAATTGCTGTAATCCTCGGCCAGAAGTCATCAGCTGGGGGATGTTCCACTTCCAACTTGTACAGCAGTGGCAGCAGAAGCTACACTCAAATTTTACTTTGAATCCCATCTCCGTGCCTCCCCAAATTAAGTGGCATAACAGTACCGTGAGTCTGTCCTGAACTGTCCTGCCTTACAGGCATATCGCCACCTCTGCTGCAGTTTGCTCATCACAAACCAACACAGAGAAAGGCATCTGGTGTGCTCAGAAGACTAAGGACTGATATTTCTGCACAATGTTGCTTATTCTGTTATCTGAATCACAAAACTGACTGAAGAAATAAGCTCTCTTATTTACACAGTTGATACAAGCTGCCTGATCAAAGTAGGTTGTGGAAAACTATGAACAAATCAAACTACTGTACCATTTCAGTCCCAAAACGTGTACAGACCATTTCCAGAAAACAAATAATGGGGTCCTTGGACACCTCCTCCTCCCCTCCCTTCCCACGGTTTGTAATATAATCGTGTTACAGAATTGACACAAAGGTTAGTTCCAGACACTGAAAGTCAGCAGTTGCCTGGTTCAAGAATCTGTGGATTAGACATGCTTTTAGAATGCAGTAAAAATCAGTAACAAACAAATATTATGCCTCTTTTTATTATCAGTAGTAATACAAATCATTTGTATTAGCATGATAATGAAAAGCAACCAGATTTATAGACATTAAAAATGTTTGTGCAAGTTAAGAGACAAAGCTCTGAAGCTAGGTAAGAAAAAAAAATAAAAATTTACATTGTATAGTACATTGTATAGTACAGCATACATAGTTTAGAGGCAGTTTTATTAAATCCTGCAATCACAATCACTTCCACTACGCTAAAACTCCTTCTTGGTGTTAGAGATAACACCTTCCCCTCCCAAGAGGAACACCTGCCATTCCCACGAAGTGTGGAGATTACGGTGAAAACATAGCTTTTTTGTTCCTCTCCCCTCCTTCTCCCAACTACAAAGTCACCAGGAGGTGAGCATTGCAACATACGCTTATAGCAATTAAAGAAAACTTCTGTCTACATAAGCTTTGAGTTGAATTGATAAATAGTATCCTCCTTGGAGCAAGAATTGATAGACCTGTCAGACCCAAGTACTGGGTTAATGCTTTGGAAAGCTTTGCAAAAAGACCTTGGTGAGCATTTAGTTAAATGCATTTCCTCCCATATTTTACTACATTCCAGATTGTAGCTTTGTGCCTTAGAATTAGTATCCTTAAGCATTATATTAGCCAGATAGAATTCAACTAGAACTTCAGATGGCTATTAACATCTTACTGAAGTTTAATGCCCAGTAAATATACGCATACATCTTTCTCTTCATCAAGCCAAGCATTCATTTGGAGATTGCAATAAAGGCATATTAGCCTGTATAGAATACATGTGGCGCAAGTCAGGGGAGATGCACTCCATGCTGCATCTGTACTCTCATCTGAAGAGATGCTGCTCTGAAAGTTTAAAAAAAAAAAAAAAAAAAAAGGCACAAAACACCCCACAAAATACCAACCAAACAGAAAAGTCAAGTCTGCCTTTGCATTGCTGGAGTTTAACCTGCCTTCTTTCATATGACTTAGCCTCTGTTACAATGGGGGCTTGTCTCATAGATGTTTGCTCAAACCAGAGGAAAACTAGAGGACTTGAATACATATCCACAGCTAAGCCACATATGGAAGGTTGCATATAGCAGTAAACAGCTCCCTGACACATTAAGCCACAACGCAAGAATATTTGAACACTTAAGTGCACATGCCTAGTCAAGTCTTGCGTGACCTCCAGCTTCAATTATCCTGTTACTTGCCTACAGCCATGCTCCAGAAGGCCTTAAGAGCACATTATAGACTGAGAAATCTTAAAATACCTAATGTGCAATGGCTGCTAGAATAACAGCTTCAATACAGCCTCCAGTTGCCTCAGCTACACAGCATGGCTAGCAGGCAGCCACACACTCCCCCCTCTTGCCACAGTCCTTGTGTGATGTGCCTGCTGTGCAGCTACAGAAGCCAAAGCTCCCTTTACTCTGCTCCGAGGAAGCCATCAAGTTAAACAAAGTGTTTCTCTGTGCCATTTTTCATTTACTTTAGTCAAGACATCTAATGTTGATGTCTGTTGCTGTCCAGTGAACCACACCTGGAAGTCATGCAAAGACTCTCAAATGTATTGCCCCTATTTAGAAGGGCATACTTCCAGGCACTTCTACCATCTGAGGTGAGGGCATCAGGATTCCATTCCAGGGGAGCAGCTTTATTGCCTTCTTGGTAAAAGTGAGAATGCTTGTTGTCTCTGTCGTGATGTAGCCAAAGTAGCTACCTTGTTTATCATGTTTTCAGATGTAACTGAAAAGTCAAACTGAAGTTTGTCACACATACAGAAGGGGAACACTGAAAAGCTGCTCTACTTAATCTCCAGGCCTAAGTCTTTCTGGAAAAGGTGACAAGCACAGAACACTGAAGATATGCAGTATCAAGTCACAAAGCAGCAAGCACCTTCTTCCATTTAAGTCCACCTCAGCAGTGGAGCTTTTTCAATTTAAAAAAAAACAAAAAAACAAAAAAACCAAAACCTGAGTGAGAACAGCACATGGACTGTGAGAACACCAGTGGGAGACTCACTACTCCGAGTAGAAATTCATCTGTCCTATCATACACTGTCAGGTATTTTAAAGAGATCAAAGGTCAAGGCATGCAAGTCTCTTCAGCCAATAGAGAGGAGCTGCTCATTGTGAGCTTTGCTGAACTCATTCATAGAGCAAGGAAGGCTTACTCAGTTTTTTTAGACACATTTTACAATCCACCAAGATGGGCTTGACCTAGATAAGCTTGTAACTTGAGCTCAACTGTTGTTTATCCTTCAGGTCAATTAAGGACTTAACCTTTAGGTCTCAACTAAAACCAAGCTTAAGTGAGCTGCCTTCCTCCAGAAGCAACTTTCATTTGCTCTGTGTGCAATATGCAATCAAAAATGGATTTTATCCAGAGAAGCTCAAGAGGAAACAAGTGTTACAGCTCCAAGTGTCCCAGTGGGTGCTTCAGCTTTAGACATTGTTGATACAGTTTAAGTGACAAGTTTCACAAGCCAGCAGCCTCCCAGCTTCTGCTTCAAAACTGTACCGGCAAGTTGGCTTCACAATACCAATTAATTACACTCTTTGAAGAAGCATTTCCAGGATTGGTTAGCCCTTCTTTCTGCCCGGATAAGATAACATTAACAAAGAAGGAATTTAACTTGACAAGAATGAAGATTACAGCACCTTTTATTTAGTACAGTCTCCCCAGTCCAATGAGTTGCCTGACAAGTTGAACTAGTTATGGAAGACAATGAGTTTGTGATAAGTCCTTGTGAAACCTCAGGCCAACAGACGTTCTGATATCTAACACATCTTACATTTTTCAGGGTTCAGAGGTGGAATGCACAAGAGCAATCTAGTGCATGTTAAAAAAGTGTCTTTCAACCTCAAATTACAATACTAAGTACTTGTTAATTTAGTGCTGCAGTTGTTTCATTGAACAGTCAGCCACACTGCATATTTCATCAGGTAACTTGTTCTAAGCATCCAGTTAATAAGCAAGGTACAGTCACTACTTTAAGTCTTTCTACTCCTTGAAAACAGAAGATAACCATAATTAATTGAGTCCACAATCAGAAGAGACAGTCACTTTCCAAAACAGCAACAGAAGGGGGTTTTTTTGGCAACTGCACTATGCTGCATCAGAAAGCTCAGCACTTAATAGGTCCTCTTGTCAGCTGACTGACTTTTCCATTTCTGGGCTGCTTTTTGTTACCAATGTGACCACCATTGCGTAACTGACAGCAAAACTCAACATGCATCCCCCTGTGCTAGGTCGCTGTGCGCCAGAAACTGTACATATAAAATTAACAGTGAGTAACAGATGTGGCAACTGCTTAATTTTATTTGCTTTGACACCATACAACTCACTAGCCAGCTAATCATTGAGGTAGCATGTATGCTTTACCTATTCCACATCATGATTGTGTGATGTGACCCATCTTTACTCAAAAGTTTTCATCTTCAGCAAGACAAGAGACAGATGCAGATGTTCCTGCTTTCCAACGTGATCACCAGTGTTCTAATATAAACCAAAACAAATGAACTCAACACCTTGATTTTCACTATTCCAGTACCAGGAAAGGGAAAGAATGATAGATGTATAATATAATTGAGTCTAGCCAGAATGCATGAAAAAACCTAGGACAGCATTTCAAAGAGACGGTGACAATATTATTCCTTTCAAAGAAAAGCTTAGTCATTTTCTCATCCCATACCACTAATTTAAGGATGGGAAGACAGACCAGCAGGGAATGCATCTAGCCAATATTTAAATATAAATTTTTGCATTGCCTAAGTAAGTTTTAATTTAGTCCATAGGCTTGATTCATGAATGCTGTATTGACTGAACAGAACGTGGAAGAAAGTTTGTTTTGAATTGCCTCTCAAGTGTCAGTTGCTAATTCCTACATAGTGTGGGGAGGAACCCAGCAGATTTCAGTGTAAGAAATGACAGTAACAACTAACAGAAGATGAAGACTCAAACCCTTTACCAGATGTCATCTAGCTTTTCTGCAGCTTCCAACATCAAGGAGGGCAGCAACAGTGGGGGGAATAAAAATGTTTGAACCTGAACAGCTGTGCTTGTTAAGGCCAGTAGAAGTTCAAGAGAAACATATTCAAAGAAACATTTGAGTACACTAGGAAGTTAATATGAAAGTATTTTGTATAACCAAGCAGAAGGACTATAGTTCTGAAATTGTTTCTAGCTTTGAAAGACACTGGGAAGATAGAGCCCCTTTCAGACAGTTTTTGTTGGATACCAGAAATGATTTCAAAGTTCTGTTTTCACATTTTGAAGGTGTGATATGCAAAGCAAAAGACAAGGGAGTCAATACAGACTTCCTTTCATGAATCCAGCCCTATATCCTTAGTGGAATCTTATCCATGCCACCTGAAGATAGATATTTAGTTCCCAAGCATCAGAGTAAGCAGCATCTTTCTTTAAAGCTTTTCTTGTTCTTGCCACTTTTCTTTCCATTCTTGTCTTTGTTTTCTGACATTTTCTTTGCTCTGATTTCTCTCATTAAATCAAAGAACACCTAGGAGGGAAAAAAATAAAGAAAGATTAAACAAGATCTGTCACAAGAAAGCAGAGGAAAAACTACTGTATTCAGCAGCAAATAGAAGTGTATCATCACACTGCACCTACAGCAAAAGTGAGTCTAGACCTAGATCCCAGTGAAACTCGACATCAGAATTATGTAGTGTGTCAAGCAGTGGCAAGAACTAGCACAACCTTACCTGGCTATCAAGTCATTCAACAGTTGTGTTTTAAGAGGCTTTTATTGAAAGTCAGTTTTGCACAAAAGTAACATTCAGAGCTCACGAGAACGTTTGTCTGTACCTAGCAAGTATTTCCAGGCAAATCACTTGTTAACTATGCGAAGGATTTAATCCAGTCCTTTCCACATAGTGACAAGCATACTCTGCTCAGTAGTATTCTGCATAGTTTACAATTAAAAAGCTGCAGCCTTCAAGTGACAATATCAGGCACCAAAAAAAAAAAAAAAAAGACTAATTTATAAGAAAGTTTTAGAGGAAGTAATTCTGACGTTCTCTTCAAAATTCTAGCTGATTTCATCCCTGTATGCCTGATGTCTAGGTACGTATCACTTAAGATGCAACAGCTATTTCACTGTAGAGAGCACGAGGAGAAGTGACTCTCAGGATTAAAGAGCAGCTTAGTGTCATTCTGTAGAGTTAGGCTTTAAGTGGGGAAACTATGCAAGTCTTTGATACTTGGGAAACAAGATCACACTACTGATTGGAAATAGAACAGTTAACCCTTCAAAACTCAGGGGCTTTTTTGTGCTCTGCTATAGCGTCAATGCACAGTCATCACAACAGCCAGTAGCTTGTTATCCTCTATATAACCTCTGTGTAAAGACCAGTATATCACATGAGCTAGCTAGAGAAGACCTATGAGCACAAGTCTAGAACACCATGCTAGTACACTCCAGACACATCTACACTGGTCTTAATCCCAACTGATCAGAATGCTAGTCAACATATAAAACAGTTGTGGCATTTGTTAGTCACACGAGACAGCAATGTGACACATGTGACAGTCACATAGGCAAATGAAAGTCTAGATATTCATGTTTTACTACATTACCCAATTTATGCATCTGACAGTATTTTCTAATAACATTCCACAGGTCAGAAAGGTTCTTTACCACATTTAAGTTATTTCCTGTCCTCTATAACTAAAAGGTCTCAGTTCATAAGTTTTATATAGAGTGTTTTAACCGCTAAGAGGAAGAGTTCCTACTAGGTAACTTACAAACCAACAGTATTTCCATTAGTAAGCTAATAGACTAGAAAAGGAAGCTGTCCAGGAGAACTTACAGTACAGCTAGCTGCAAATATTCTTTGTTCAAAGAGAAAACAATCTGTAACCTTTAAACAAAATGCAGTTTGGTAACCCCACCTCTAAAGTCTTTAGGGGGCCCATCAGTAATTTTAGAACATCTACTGTGCGTTGAAGTAAAAGGCACGCTCTTCAAGAAAACCCAACTACACACAGAATGAAGGGAAAGCTTGAAACTGATTTTTCCCTACTACTGGGAAAACACTCCCTAGTCACAATTCATGTCTCCTCCAGCATAACCCACCACCATCACTGTTCATGCAAGCAGCCAGCAGCAGAAACATGCTGAAAGCTACTGTCCTAGACCAGTATAGACAAGCCAAAACAAGACTGGGACACAGCAAGAAGAGGAGTACTCACAATTCAAAGTAGTCTTGGCAGAACACAAGAATTAAATCTTTAATATTAGCCACACCATATGTAGATTTGTAGGCAAGGGAGAACAATTCAAAATTTGTCTATAGCTCAACTCTTTACTGCTGTTATAATAATAGGGTACATCCTATAAACAAAATAACATACTTCAGGGAATCCTTAAGCCCATTTGCCCAATGTACTATTGGAAGACTATTGGTTCAGGTACAAACAGTTAAAACAATAGCATTAACTTTGTACCAGGTTTCTGGCTCCTCGAAGCTATGTATTTACTTAAGTCTATATATTCCAGTAAGTTAATTTTTTTTTCTTTTTTTATAACCTAGGCTTTCAGAAGCTCAACTGTAGATTTGCCTTTGTCCCAGCAAGAGTCAATAATTAGTCAACTACTAAACAAGTAGTAACAATCTTATTGACCATATGTCATTTGTCTTACCTTATCTACATTTGCTCTAGTTTTGGCAGAGGTTTCTACGTACTGCACACCCCACTCATCTGCCTTACTTCTAGCCTCTTCTACAGGCACTTGTCTGCGCTCTTCCAAGTCAGATTTGTTTCCCACTACCAGTAAAGGGATTTTATCCTCTTCAGCCTTCACACGCAGGATCTGTTCCCTAATGCATGAGGTATTAAAAAAAAACCAACCTGTTAGTAGTAGCAACAAATGCCACCCTCATCAAGGGTGGATCAAGTGGTCTACACATTAATAGTGACTACAACAGTGCTTAACAGTACATTTCCAAACGGTTAAACACACACTTTAGAATTATTTCAAGTTTAACATAATAATGCTATGGGCTTTACACTAACAAAAACCTTGTACATCCATGAAAGCAGTTTTACCATTTAGTTAATAAATTTACTAATCAGACTTTAATAAAAAAGGAAGAACTGTATGGTAGAAAAGCAACTCATGAGGAGTTCATATTTGAATGAGGAAAAGGACAAGTGCCACACTTGCCAAGTTTCACCTTGGCATCCAGTCACCATCTTCAATTTCCAGTCTACATCACATCTCAGTATAGGTCTGGATAAGACTGAGGCTTTGCCAAGGCAGTAGGTTGGGAAGGGTGTAAGTAGCTAACAGAGAAAGTTTTTAATGGCTCCCTAAACTTTACACAAAAGAAAGAATTATTAAAAAGTGCTTAACTAAAATGCTAGAAACCTTCTTTCTTCAGACTCCAAGAAAATATGTGAACCCTCAGCATTAGCCTAGCTATTCTTTGTCATTTTAAAAGGACCTATCAGCCTCCAGAAGTGAGGCTGAGTGATGCTGCATGTCAGCCTCAATGTCTGGACTATTAGTGGAGTAAAACACAGGTTGAAAGCAGACTGACAAATGTTGCTGTCCATCTAGGACACTAGAACTGTACTGGTCTACACTTATTTTTAGTTTGCTTCATTTTGTTATGAACAAGAGCCAAGCTACGCATGACTATGGTGCTACACCCCCTCATCCCACTGAGTTACCACACTGCTTCAGATGCCTGCACTTCCCAACCACAAAATAACTGAATATATGTAGAGTACTTGAGAATCTAAAATAGCATTAACACTGAAGCAGACAATCTGCTGTTGCATTCAACTGTACCTTCACACATTTTCAGATTACAGAGGCACTGAAGCAAACACTGAACACATAGCATCAGCAGGAGAGATAGGGTTTGAATACTGAAGGAACTATGGGCTTGTCTTTAACTTTCTTGGTAGTTTAAGAATTCTGGAAGTTAGGATGAATAACACCAATCTGTGGTTTAGCCATTGATGCTGGTGACACATAATACCCACTCCCCTTCCTTCCTAGGGAAGAATTTTTCCAAGGAACTGGTTCTGGCATGTCAGCCTAACTAAATATTCCAATTAACTAATTTCACTGTTTACTTCTGAACCCTTGAAATATAGCAAATTCTCCATCTCAAAGCTTTTAGGTCCTTCTTGATCATCTTAAGACTAGCACTGCTTTTTCATTGTTCTCTTGTGCTGGAATCTTGAACCAGCACAGTTAACCTAGTCACAGAAGTCTGACAAAAAAACAAACCAAACGAAAACAAAAAAAAACCAAACAAGACACACCACACAAACTGCCAAGATAAACACTCTTATTCCTTTCCATCCAAAGCCTTAAGACTTGTCTTTAACCTTATATTTCACTTAAGCACACAAGCCAAAACCCAGGCTACATACAGTATCTGACTTTTTCCTAGGAATAGTCAAGAGTACCAAGTTTTGCAGTACTAGAAGAGTTCAACTGTTTAGCTCCTTTCAGTGCTCCCAATTAGAACAAACTGGGCAGAACAGCTCTGCTTGTGTGCCACATGACTATCAGCCTTCTCAGATCTAGCAAAGTCACAAAAGTATTATGTGACTAAGGAACAAAATTTTTATATCTTCGAAGATTATGTAGTTGTCTACTATTGCTGGAAGAGTACAGTACTTTAAGAACCTGTAATAACGTCCTAAAGTACAAGGAGAGTTTGCTATAGCTTTAAGAAAACCCTGGAAATAGGCATCTACCTCAGCACCAGCACCTTGCATTACCAGTTATCTGTTAAGCTTGTACCACTGAAGCAAAGTGAACATAAACCACACTGTACATCTGTCCCAGAGACTCTCTGGATTATCTTCTACACTGAGGCAACAGCTATTATGAAGTCGGAGTTAGAACACTTGCCCTGAAGAACCTGGCTACATGAGTTTTAAGACCAGAACAATGGTTTAAACGCTTTGTTGTTCTTTGATACAAGCAGTTTATGTGTTCCATCTGGTGCTGATCTTTACATTAGAACTGCTAATCCCAAGAACAAAAATTGAAGCATTTACTACTACTGTATGTCTTTCTAGGAATGTCTGCCTACAATAGTACTGCTTAGCTGCCAAGTCTTGTTTGGCACCAATCCATACCTGAGAGTGGAGGCTAATCCTTCCTTTCCTTAGAGCACCTGCTTCTAGCAGCAAGCAATACAGTGTCAGAAATATGGCCAAAAGGCAGACTTCATTCCAGAAGTACTGCTCAAATAATTAAACTTCACATCCCTAGAGACTGAAAATTGGTGTGACTATGCATCTTTTCAGAGTCCAAAAATCTGTTACTTGCCTCAAGTTGCTGCTGGTGTGATGTACTCATAAGTTGCAAGCACAAAGACAACTAGAGCCAGAGGCTGGATACAGTGGTTTAAGATATAAGTTACTGAAAGCTAAGAGGTTAGGTTGTCCCTTTTATTGACCAAATGGTAATGGACAAAGGATAGAGCACTGTAGCTTTTAAGAAGAGTTGTCAGAGCACCATAGTAGCCAGGTATTTCCCCCATGCCTGGGAGAGAAACTACTTACCGAAACTCTGCTGTTGCTGTGAAGGATTCATGCTCTGTTATTGAGAAGACTAGAAGAAACCCTTCCCCACTGCGGAAATAATTATCTCTGATAGCTGCATAATCCTCCTGTCCTGCTGTGTCCAGAATGTCTATCTGAACTTCTTCACCATCCAGAACTACTTTCTTTCTGTAGCTGTCAGCCTTGGTAGGTTCATAGTCTTCTACAAACTGAAGATTACAAGAAAGGCATTAATGTCTAGCATTACTGTCAAAAGGTCTCAGTATTTGTCCATATCCATTCTCTTTCACTTTAGTGACTTTTAAGTTCCCAAAAAACTTCTCATAATTCAGTCTGATACTAATTTTCATCACTTTAAGTTACCATAAAAAGCAAGTCATTTAAGCATTTAATACATCAAAGAGCCTGTCTGCCTAGTCAAGAGAAACTGTCTTGCTACATGAAACATTGTTCAGCAATTTTAGCACAATTTAAGGGACACAATATAAGTTACCAGCAACCTGGTGGCATTATCTAGATGTCCCACTTTAAGAAAAAGCATTTGAGTGTACTTCTGGTACAGGTACCTGAAGCTTCAACAGGTGCAGATAACAGCATCCAGCTGTTGAACATGAAAACCTGCTCCATAATCACACAGGCACATACTTTAGTCCATTCCATACTGGTCAGACCCACAAAGCTGCTGCCAGTTCAACTTGTAGTTCTGTGCTGACAGCACACATCCAACATAAGCTCCTTACCTTTCCACTTCCTTTCTCTCAGCCTCAAAGTACAACAAAAGGCTGTGCCATGAGCCTGATAAATACTAACTTCTGAATTATAGGATCGTGTATCTCTTCACATACTGGTCTGGATTGTCTGGTCTGGCTTCCTCTATACCACTAGAGAAAAATTCATACTATGAACACGCTTACTTTATCTGGCTCAGAACAAGCTAGAATGCTTACTTCTGACTTCAACCTGAACTGGCCTAGAAGAAAAAGCAACAAAATTAAAGTTCAGTGCCAACTGGTGACGGCCTCTGCACACCCAGACAAATATATGCACATTACGCATGGTTTTGAAGACTGTTGCTTCACTAATAAGCAACAATTTTGTCACCCTTATCCAAAGGTGTTCCCAGAGGGAACCCTTCCCAGACTTCTACATTCTTCTCCTACCAGTCAGGTCATCAGGTCTTTTGTTACTTTCATTTAACTTCTTTAGTGGGACACGGGGAACTAAGTAAGCTGTATCCATTAGTACTTAAAGAAGCTGAACCAAAGCTACTTACCTCATCATACATAAATTGTAGAGTGAGTGCAGATTTGCCCACACCTCCACTGCCAACCATAATTACTTTATGGAGGGCCAAGGAACTCTGGTTCTTGCTCTTGCTGGCAGCCATTATCCTGCTTGCCACAGATGAAATGCCAGTCAACCAATTAGATCTGCAGACAGAAGAAACAGTCATCTATGACACTGGTGACATCATGGTAGCATACAGGTAAAGAATCTCACTAGTGCTGAAAGACCAGAATAAAACTATGCCCAGCAAGCTTGAAGAATGGGCTGTTTCAATGCACTGGCAAGCAAACCATGTCACCGATGTCTAAAGCATGAGTTGGAATGAAGTATTAGAACAAATACCTTCTATTTGTGACAACAGCACCATTAATAAAAGTGCCAAAAGTTTCTCAAAGCAGCTGCTAGCTGAACAAGCTGTTCTTATTTGTAAACCCATCCTACACAACTACTATCTAGAGCAGTTTGCAAAGGAAAAACAACACACGCACACTCTCAAACACCATGAAATTAAGTGGTTTCTATTGTTGTTATAAGGCTTCATACAGATCTAAAATGTTTCTTTAGTGTTGATGTAGCTTAATTTCAACCTGGAAGCAGAGCTATATCTTAGATCTGCTTATAGGTAAGGAAGATGACTTTTGATCTCCTCTCTACGTAGACTAAGAAAAAAGCAGATACACAGTAAATTCTGGCAGGAACAAGCTGCAAAAGCTTCCAGCAGAAAGTCTTATGACATGGCATTAGCATTTATTTTATACTCTTCCTGACTTTCAATGCTGTAAATTCACTTTGCTTTTGAAAAAAAAAAAATCTTCTTTATTGCAAGAAAAATTTTTCTATCCTCCTTCGCCTAATGTTGCAAAGCCATAGAAGAGTAAGCTTCAATAAGCAAGTACTAGTTAGCAAGACTTTGTGTGTTATGCAAACCAAGTAATTTAAGTGCTGGAGACCTCTTAAAAATACTGCCTTTTTTTTATTCAAGAGTAGCTGGACACAGTAGTTATGACAGCACAAGCATCAGCTGCCACAGTCTGACTAGCACAGAGCAGCAGCTGTAAGAACAGCACTCTGGGGACAAAAGCAGAAGTGACCAACACAAAAAGATGTGTCACCAGTCAGGTTTCCCACACAGGAAAGAAAACAAGCATGTGTATTCCAGACATATGATGGCTAAGGCCAATGCTAGGGTAAAAAACACTTGCATCCTCACAGAACCACCACTAAGGGCCTCAGTTGCTTGTACCCTGACAGATGTAAGGAGAACAGCAAACCATTCAGGAAACACCACTATGGAAAGTAGCTACACTGGCTTTTATTTACAGTAGCACCCAATAATGCAGAAGCAACAGGCCTACCAGGAGTCTTAAATCTGCCTGGACATGATTACTCCATAAAGACACTGGAACTGCCACACCACACCATCAAGCTTTACTGCATAGAAATACAAGGCCTACAGTGGAAATTAGAGTACTCTGTTGGAAAAAGCTTCAGAATATCTATCTCCCCTAACTAAAACTAACTAGGGACTATGGGACTGTCAATGTACAAACACAACATAAGATTATTTAGCCTGGAAAGGACCTTTGGATATTGTCCAGTCCGAATCTCTCCCTTAAACCAGTCTGATCCAAGCAATCCAGTTTATGTGCCTTGTGTTTTGAGGTTAACAATTACATGACCAGTCTGGACAACCTACCCTGGGGTACACTGACGGTGAATATTTTTCCCCTCATCAAACCTTTATGCTCTGAAAAGCAACAAATCAAACTGAGTTCTCATTGACTACTGTATTCAAGAACAAACATGCCAACAGTCAAGTAGTGCCCTCAGGACAGCATTTTCAAACATGTGAGTAGTATTTTTCCACACAGAGTATTTTACTCACATCTGTTTGCTACAGACATTTAGTACAGTAATGCAAATTAATCATCTTAAGTGTTCATTCTAGGATAAACACTGGTAAGTGATGACATATTTTCCTCTGGTAATTTTTGTTATGTTATATATCATCTCCCTCACCCAAGACACTCCTTAGTGCAGAAATGGTATGTGGTAACTCATACTTCTCAGATTCTTCCTGTATAGTAGAAACACATTTGTGCTGGGGACAACAAATTCAGCCATTACCCCAGAGATTCCAAACCAGAAGATTGCAACCTTAATTTTTAGTTCTTCATAAGAAAGGCAATGAGGGAATAGAACAGAGCTTCCTGACAGGGGAGCGTGGAAAAAAACTGTGAGAAAACACAACAGGTAGCACCTGAACTCCAAAAGCTGTCGGTGAAATGTTTTCTTTGCTTATGATCCACATGTTCTACAGATGATAGACTAGAATTCAGCTTGGACAGACACCAAAGGCATAAAAGCTACAGATCGTTACTACTAGACTTTATGCATTCTAGTAATAACAACTTGCTCTTAGGTTGAAGAGAAGTTTATTTTATTCTAGTTCAAGAGTAGTCTGACTTTGACAGGAGTAGATAAGCTGGTTTCTGGAAAAGACAAGTGACTCAGCAACATTGTAATTGTAACTGGTTTTAACCCTTGAGTATTCCTTTAACAAGCATTCTAAGGTTGTAAGTGCTGTGTTACCCAACACAAAACATGAAAGTTAAACATCCTTTTGTCAACACAAACAATGCTGCTGCCTATTAAGTTGCCCTAAGTCCACTGTGCTAGGCAACTGCAATAAAAGGATTATTTGCCAACAGTCAGAAGAGAAGATAGCAACTTTCGCCCTCCTGTCAATACAAATACCACATTACCTGGTCATACTGCAGGAACAGCTGCCTTTCATGTAGCACTGACCAACCTGATTCAGTAAGAGCGTGTCATAAAGGTACGTGGACAAAATATTTAAATCCTTCCTCCTCCATCCCACATCAACACTGGACAGCAGAAACTGCAAGGCCAGCCTTACAGTATTACCTGACTTTGTATTAAAAAGACATCCAATAGCATACAATTTTAGTTTGATTGCATCTAAAACTAGCCCAGCTCTTAATGGCCAAGGTACTTGCCCTTGCCCAGAGCCGCTACAAGTGCCACTTCAATCTTTTAGATTATCAGTACTACATGACCCCTCTGAATGCATAAGTCTGCTCACAACACAACCCCTGCATTGTAGGCTCTTGGTGAAATCCCAGAAGCTTCACACAAGGCATCTCTTCTTCAGTGGCAACAGTGAGCATGGTGTGTTCCCCCAGCCCCAGAATAGCCAGGCAGTACAGAACAAGGCAAGGCTGAATTACTGTGGCACAGGAATGACACAGGCAGTATCAGTGCAGAAGTACCACTGTTTACAAAACAGCCTAATGACACATCACTGATTCAGAAAGGGGCATGGTGAAGTTTTAATAAGAATGCTCTAATAAAACAAGAGAAGTCACAAAATGTTAGGGGTTGGAAGGGACTTCTGAGGATAATCAAGTCCAAACCCCCTGCCAGAGCAGAGCACAAATAGAGCTGATCACTCAGAAATACATCCAGACAGGTCTTGAAAGTCTCCAGAGGAGGAGATTCACAACCCCTCTGGGTAGTCCATTCCAGTGCACCACAACTCTTACAGTAAAGTTGTTCTTCATGTTGAGGTGGAACTTCTGGTACTCCAGCTTGAATCCACTGCCCCTTGTCCTAGCACAATGCACAAGTGAAAAGAGGTTGTCCTGCCTTCTTGATACCCAGCCCTTATGTATTCATAGGCAATTAATTAGTCTGGAGAGAAGACTGAGAGGGGACCTAAAGAGCACCAGGTGTCTCAGCCTTTCCTCACAAGGCCTGTGTTCCAGTCCCTTAACCATCCTTGTAGCCCTCTGTTGGACTCTCTCAAGTAGATC
Organism: Megaceryle maxima; assembly: GCA_024605025.1. Lineage (NCBI taxonomy): Eukaryota > Metazoa > Chordata > Aves > Coraciiformes > Cerylidae > Megaceryle > Megaceryle maxima. Next base: position 29,991 of record JANHGN010003319.1, read on the forward strand.
TCTGTCCCTCTCAAACTGGGGACCCCAGACCTGGACACAATACTCCAGGTGATGTCTCACAAGGGCACGCCATTGGAAACTGTTTGCTTGCCTTTCCACCTCTGGCCCAAGAAAGAATTTACACACCATGGTTCAAAGCTCACATCTAGCAGTTCCTTTTAGTTAAAAAACCCTCTACCAATTAACACAAGCAGAAGCTTTCTCCACAGTCATATCTGAGTAGGAAAGGATGACTTTTCATCCCATTCTGTAGGTTAAGCATCCCTGAAGCAGTCAAGACACTGACATTAACTCATCTGTTACTTATAGAAATGCAAGTCTTGGTGCTTGCTAAAGCCTAGACAGTTTAACTGTTCAGAATATTGTTAGCAAAGTATTAGTTTATCTAATACCAAGACTCAGTGACTATTACTATACAACTAACTACATGTATTTCAAGCCAGACTGCAATTTTACATCCCTTTCTGCTTCACCTGTATTAAGACTCCAGAGTTGTACAGTCACTTAAAGGAAAACACACTTGTCACTTGACAAGAAAAAACCCTCATTTTGCTACAGCCCACAAAAATGCATACAAAAAACCCCACAAGCCATGAGAAACTTTAGTAAGTGTACCTATTTTCCAGTCAAGATTCTGTTACTATAATAACGGATTCTAGACCACTCAAGGCTTTAATTGGAATTGCTTCTAGTTCCTCCAATTCAGTTGGAGATTTAAAACTGAAATAAAGCTCTAAGCTCAAAACTGATGAGATCAGCCCTCGTTCTCTCACTGTGCAGCTGATATCTTTGGGCATTTCTTTTCACTGCTATCCTGACACTGAAAGCAGGCATTCTTTGGCTTTTAAAACAAGATTCTAGAAACCCTTAGCCAAGTAACTTGACAGAAGAGCTTTGTTAAACCCTTCAGATACCGACTTTTAAAGAAAACTGAGTAGTCAACCTATTAAATACTTAAATATGATGTCATCAAAAGCAAGCACAGAAAGGACAAGGTTTCCCAACAGTACTTTAGTGATCCTCATTTATCATAATATGAATTAGAGGCTTTGAGGTGTTTGGTTCTGTGATATGCCTACAAGAATGCAGTCACAGAAATTCCCTGGATCACAAAGCTAATTAACAATCTCACTGAGCTATGGAATGTACAAGCTCCTCAGCTGTTCTGATGTTATCCAGAAAAGTATTTAAGTACTGAAATTCCATTAGTTTTCAATGGACTGTAAATGCTCCAACTGGTGATTCAACTAAAAAACCAGTTCATTTGAGATTAACTGGCATATTTAATACTACTGAACATTTCAGGATATGCAGGTTAAAAATAAAAGTGCTAACCTATTTTCTTTTGCTGTGCTAATATCTTACCTCTTGGCATCTCTCCAATTATTGGTTTTCAAGCTAAACAGAACTTGTGATGGGTTTGGCAGAAAACACTGCTTGGGATATCCTCGTATCCTTCTCAACTACTGCTGGGTGTTTCTACCTTCTCAGTTGTGGCTACAGAATTTTCTGGGCCAAGCTTAATGAGATCAAGGAACTCATTCTGCTTGAGATGTCTTGCAGAGCAGGTTGAGGCACCAGTTTCACAGCCCCAATTTATATCACCCAATGCTGCTATCACCATCCTCTCTCCCTTGCCCCTGGTTATTCAAGCCCATCTCCTCCTATAGGAGAGCTGCAAGGCTGCATGCCTCAGTACCAGTGCTGACATGAGGGAAGAAAAACAGTTTGTACAACTGAGGCCAAAGAAAGTAGAACTAGAGCACCCAAAAGGTTACTTTACTGCAGAAACCAGTCTTCATACTGTGCTCCTTAGACAAGTGTACTGGGGCAGCCGGCAACCTGCTGCAGCATCCAGGCTCAGCACTAGAATGAAACTCAAACCTGAGATCTGTTTTTAGTAATCAGGCACTTTTTCTCTGTGCAAGATCCATTAGTAGACTTGCAGCTTCAAAGGTAAGGGCACTGAACAGGCAACCAGATTCAGAAAACTAACATCAGGAGGAAAGTTAAGAATTTAGGGCACGGAAGTACTTTACACTGCATGCATGAACAGTGTATATATAGACTGGGTCCTTGTTGAAAGAAGTGGCAACAGTCATACCCCTAAATGTTACAAGAAAAACTGTACAATACATTATTTACTTGCAGTCACAGATACACTGAAAGTTACAAGCTTACATTACACTAGTTTCAATTAGAATTAGTCATCCCACCCAAGTCCCAGAATGATATGTATATTTAAAGACATTGGCTGTCACAGCTACTCTCTAGCAGCGCTATATGTATGCACACTACTTAGACACAAGAAGCAAGCCCAAGACAAGTCAATTTACAATGCTGCAGAAGTTTAAGGTTAAACCAGAACCTACAGCCAGACCATTACTATTCCTCATATCCTATAAGGCTGGGTAGATAAACACAGATTGAGGAACAGTTTTAATTCAGGAATTGTATTTAAATTAATCTGATTGGAGTGTTAGCTTCCAGAAGAAAGACTGCAGCCTCTATGATGAATTTGTACTGCAGGAGAGTCCTTAAGACTTGCTCATCTGGAGCACACCAAATGCAGTATAAAGCAGTATTTTTAACTTACTGATGATCAGTTCTCCCTATACGCATGCACAAGGAAGTGAGCCACACCAGGACCCAGAAATCACACATCAAATAGCATCAGACACTCAGCCACCAGATGCCAGCCAGTTAAGATTAAGAATCCCTAAAAGTGATCTAAATCTTCATACCATCTCCTTTTTACTATTCCACACATCTGCATGCAAAATCTTCAGCTCTTCACTTAGAAGAAAAATATTTAATAAGAACAAGCGATCTTCAGAAGAGTGGACTTACTACACAAAGACTTCCAGTATATTTCTAACACATGCAATTATGTTGAATAAGATCACAAGCAACAGGAGACTCCCAGACACTTTGCTACTTGAACTGATCATTACCCTAGCAACCTACAAAGTCTAGCACCCTGTTCTTTGCAACAGGTTATAGCTAGACTTTGACAACCCCACCTTAAGGTTATCAGATCTGGGTCACCAGACTAGTGATCTATTTTAACTATGAAATTCCTGTATATACTCAGCACATTCCCCTGCCCTCCATCCGTGCCAAGTGCAGCCCAAGTTTGCTTACATGTTTTCAGAGGCATCAGTATAGCTTCAAAAGTAAATCTGACAACAGCAGGCATTTATTTATTAGATAAAATTCTTAAATATATGCCCTCTCACATCATTCAGTAGATAGCCATTCTAGATTATTCATTACAAATAAATAGACAATATTTTACACATTAACAGTAGTTCCAAGGTAAATTACCTTGCTTAGAATAATCCCAATGTCCAAGGTAAACTGGAACTAAATCCTATCCAAGTCTGCAACAAGGCTGCATATTTGAATGCAACCTTCAAAAGATTTAGTCACAGGAAGGACTCCACCTGGTAAATTAGAGAGCCAGAGAAGCAGCAGTTTCAGGCAACCCTTTAAAGTCAGATCTTATGCTGAACTGAAATACAAGCAAATGCATACATATACCTATATAAATATCTGAAGTTTTATTTTAGAATTCCCTTAAGAGTGGAAGAAAAATAGATGAGTATCTTGTTTCTGATCAGTAGCTAAGTAAAGGACTGCCCTTAAATAGTACTTTTAAGGCACTGCAGCCTACAAAAAAAACTCGTATATATCCATGTTGACTAAATAAGGTTGCAAAAGTCATGATATAAAGTTAAGAGTATTAACAACCAGATAACAACTGTATCAAAAGATTATAATTGCATGTAGGCATCCTGACAGTACTGTTCTGCAATACTGCAGTCACAAGCAGTGTCATCTTAGAGGTGGAATACAGACACTGAGATGCAAGACTTCTTTCTGCTGCTTCATTTTTGTCACAGGGCATCTTTACACAGATTTATATGAAATGCTCATTACAGTTATGTCTGTGACAAAAATGCAATTAAGTTTAGATGGGTATCTCCATTTACGAGCCAAATAAAGCAGTGCCTGTTGCTCCCCTTAATCTTTATGAATACAAAGACCATTCAACCAAAGAGAAGAATCGTGTCCAACAGCATTAAAGGGACTATTTTAATAAAAGGACAGTTACATAAGTTTTTCCAATTTACTACCAAACTAAGACTACATCATGATACCAAGTTGATTCCTGTTAAAGGAAAGGCACAGCTAATCTCAAAATTAAGCTCAGTAAGTGGAAACACAGCTATTTGGTTGTGCAGTAATGCATTTGTACAACTGCAATCTGCCAGTTACCTGTGTAAGTGGTTTTAAGTGGACAGATGACATCTGTTCATATTAAATTCACATATCCTGAACACATACAAAGCACTGGAAATAACTGCAAGAGCAGAAGCTAACAGTTGTCTCCACTGCTTTATCTACTGAACCATACTATTCACAAGGTCAACTCCTCTAGGATATGATGCATGAAAAGTCTACAGAGTGCTGCACCCCTATAGTCATTAGGCAAGTCATTTCTACCCAGACTTCCTCAGAGGATCCTTATAGATCCTAACAGGGATCAGAAAATGGAGACAATGTAGTGGTAGGAAAACTGCCAATATTCCAGCTGCATCAACATTCAAGGGAGAGTGTGTGAAATCTGTGTTAACAAGCAACTGTAATATCACTTAGTTGGTGTTCATGCTGCTACAGTGTCAAAAAATGCAACTCCTGACTCTACCAAGCCACAGAAACACCTAATGATACTGTGCCTTCAAATCATCACTATCCAGAAGCTTTAATTTCTGTCCTGAATGCAGCAGCATCAGCTCCAGCGACACTGACAAATCACATGAGGAAGAGATAACAGCAACAAAGCAGAGAAATCTAAAATTACCCCTCCTGATAAGTACCGGAGCAGTCTGGTCCCCACAACACTGACAATGAGAACAATCATCCTTTTAGAGCAGAAAGGAACTTGCACATCTTTGGGGATTAAGAGGCTATGACATTAAGAGGCTGAGAATCTTTTTCAAAACAACTCAAAGTACTGTTTATAGAATACTCTGGCTTTTAGAGCTGGGTTACTCCATTCACTTTTGTGCTCTAAACTAAAAGTGAAAGTATCCTTTTAAGTTCACAGAAGCCATGCAGCAATTGGGGCCACGGTTAGTAGGTTTCTTACCTGTTCTTGTCTTTTAAGGTTTCTGACATTGTTTTCCACAGATGGTGTACACCTTTGATATTAACAGTGTGGCAGAGCTGCAATTTACTTGTCCTTTTAGATTCTAATAGTAGCCTTGCTTCAAGCTTCAATTGGGGGCAACTCATCAACTCTGCCCTGTTATTGTAGAATCCTGTCAAAGTGGTATCTGTCCCATGTCAGTGATAAATTAGGTATGCACAAAGCATGCTGCTTCCCTTCTCTAACTAATAGCAACAGTTCCATTCACCAGAAGGGACAGCAGGAGCATCAGGCTCACAAGCATTACGCACCCCCACAACTGGGGCATGAAGCACCATCACAAAGTGAAGTTTTTCCCCCAAGAGGTGAGGCCCCAGTCCATCACAGTCCCCCTGAACTCTAGCACAAAAGGTTTAGTATTTAGATAAAGGTAGTTACAGTTCATTACAAAACAGTTATTAAAACTGCCTCAGTGTTTCACAGATAGAACACAGAAACATCATGGTTATACAGTTTTATGGGAAGAAAAAGAACACCACCCATTTTCCATATTACTCAGTGCAGAGCAAGTAGCAGATGGTACATAGTACCAAGCAGAATATACTCTTTATTTCTAAGAGATATCACCTGAAATGGAAATCATAAGACACTAGTGCCATTAGAGCTCAAACCACTACTCCTGTAAGGAGATACCTAGCCAGACCTCTCCAGATACTTTCAGGAAGCCTCCAGGTCTAGTATTAATACCCAGAAGACACACTGCAGACTATAGAAGGATCTACCACACTGCTCTTATCCTAGCAAAAACTTGTTAGGAAACCTGACAGAAATCTGCAAGCACAAAGACTGAGTTAATACCATTAATCAGTACTACTATACTAGGGGTTCATCACTGCAATAGTAACTGTCTAGCTGCCCAATTACTTAGGGGGGACACCTTTTCTCACACTACTCAATTTGGATCATACCGGAAAACAATGACACTCAGGCAAGAACATGGCTTCAGTTACTTCAGTGGATAACATGCAGCTGTATAACACACAAGGAAGTTGCTACTAACAGGGATCCAGAAAATTCCAACAAATACCAGTTCAGCCATAAGCATGCTACAGAGTTGCAAAATTTAACTCTTCAGCTCTCATGAAGTGTTACCCAGCCAAGTTTCCTGCCCTCAGCCCTCCTCAGTTTGAGCTGTTAGAGCCAGCCCGCTGGTCTTGCAAATATGGCACAAGACACTGCAGACAGGCAGGCCACAAACTGCTACCATTGCTCCCCCAGAAGCTGATGTTGTTAGATCATGCCATCTTCATTCTCCCCAGTGAATTGGATGCCGGAGATAAATTATAAGCCTGAACAGTATGTAGTTTGGCTTAGGTTCCACCAGCAGAAACACCTCTACCCATTCAATTTAATTCCTTGCTTCTAAGCTGCAGTTAGTGTCTCATGTTCACATCTCCATTTGGTGACGAGCCAGTGTTGTGCTCACATTTGATGAAGGTAAGCGAGTAATAAACCCCTACTCTGAGTTTACTCTTAGCCATGAAGTCCCATCTCCCATGGGGCCCTGGGGAATCATCTCCCTGTAGCCTCTGAAAGTACTTGCACTATTTTAAACATTTAACTGAAGGGGTCACAGATGTATAACCTGAGTCACTAAGCTCCCCCAATCAGCCACATCACAGAAGTGCTAAGCACTGAACCTTTTTCCTCAAGTCTTTCAATCAGTGCATTTGCATCACACAAAGCAACAGTAGTGACATTTACTAATTTGGCAAATTACTAATCCATAACTTAGCTGCTGTGTTAAATTGCCTTTAAACAGATTTCTTGACTCCAGTTTCCCCATACAGGAAGAATGATTACCATACCAAAGTATTCAGCACATATAAGCAGCTACCTTTCTGCTGGACTAAGAACAGATGTTTTCAATAACAAAGGCATGTAGTCTTCCAGTCTACTGTATTCATATACTTTATATCAAAGCCAAAAGCAGTATTTCTAACTTTAAATAGAAACTGGATTATTACATTAGTATGAGGGTCACATGCAATTTCAGTATCCCTACCATAAGCATGAGGTTAATAAAACTAAAAAGCTGTGGAGAGTTTCCCTTATGGGAAAAGTGTTATCCTTAGTCTCCCTCATGGAGAATTTTCTGCCTATGGCTATAAAAGATTTTACAGCCAAACACACGCTCTCCAAATACAGAGCTTCCAGAGTGCTGTAGATGAAGTGTGGCACAATAAAACATGCTTGCTGAAAACTCTCCTTTTGGGTGGCAGACTGTTAACTCAGAACCTCCTGGACATAGAGAAGTGAGGACACATTTAGTTCCAGACACCTGCCTTTATGACCTAGCAAGTGACAGGTCACATGAAAATACAGAAGCAATGCAAGATAAGCTACACATTTATCGTTGTGTGCTGCTCAAGACATTTTTTCTCTCCACAGAGCATATTACCAGAATAAGAAACTTCTACTCTGATACACAGCCAGCTCATCTCCTAGCTCTCCAGCCTTTCTTGGGAAATCAGCACAACAGGGTGCTTCTGTAAACTAACACATGCAGCACAGCGGACAAACAGGAGACGTTGGAGGTCTGTGTATAGCTGCAGGGGTCATAACATCCCTGGGATTAGAGAGCTCTCCCTGTTAAGAGTGCTGCAGTGGAGGGCTACAAGCTCTTTAGGACCAACAGACCAGGAAGGCAAGGCAGGAGAGTTGCCCTTCCTGTGAGAAAAACAGGAATGCATGAAGCATTATCTAGGGGTGGATGATGAGTGAGTTCATGGGTCAGGATTAGCACAGTCAGAGGGCTGGACTAAACAGTCTCCAGAAGTGTCCTCCAGCCTCAGCAACTCTACAAATCAAGTCTGTTCTCCAGCAATACAGTTGCTCTTATTTTATGGGGAGTCTTTGGAAGTGGAATGCTGATTTGATAACTTGCACGAGTAGTACAGTGGAGCTAAAAGACTTAGAACAAATATTTCATGGCTAACAATTAGAAGTCTTAACTAAAGAAGAAGGTATGCTCATCCTATGCTAGCTATTAGAAGACAGTTGCAAATACTTAAGGAAAGGAAATGGACAAGATCACTGCTTGATTCCCAGTTCACAAACTAAATGAAGATAAAAGACTTACAGTATCACCAGTCAGCCTACTTCTAAGTTTTTTGGAATTAGTTTCCTTCTGTCATAGCTTCAGAACAGATTCAACCCATAAAGTCAACTTTGATTCTAGTTTGCCTTACAAGACGAAAAGGAAAAAATAAATTGCTTCCTAAAATGGGCTTTGAAAATTAAAAATAGCATCAGTTTCAATCACACAATCCTGTATCTTGAAAGACCAATTCCTTAAATTGCTTGGCTAGTGTATTTTATGCTATGGTAGATAAAAGCAGAAGGCTGCCATAAAAGCCAGTCAGTGAGACTTCCTGGTGAATACATTAATGAGAATTCCTTACCTACCCAAGATGAGATCCTCTAGTAAGCCAAGAACACTAAATAGCAAAAGAGTACCATCATGGGGAACCACAGCAGCAGTTTACTGGGAAGGCTGTATCAGAGATCAGTGCATACTCTAGAATTAGTTCATTCTAACTGAGAAGCAGCTTTCCCAATCAGCAAAACCACCTTTTTTTTCTGAAAGCTGAAGTAACCATCATGGAGTTTGATCTAAAAAACACTTGTTCAATGTCTGCTTCAGAGTGGTGCCCAAGACAAGGCCCTGCTAAGCAGGGTAGCACTAACCTTAAAAACCAACTCCTTTAAAAAAAGCTACTTCAATTAGTGTTCTGCAACATGGAGCCTAGAGTTCACATAGCTCCTACAATTACACTTTTAAAGTGCTTTGTCATGTTTGAGTATAATCCTGTAATGCAATATTAGTTGTACCTGTAAGGTAGGATTTTTTTTTTTTTTTAACCTTTGATTTAAGTCACTAGCTTGCAAAAACACTATCATCAATATTAAATCCAAATCAGAAGCACTGTTTAACATGTCCAGCTACATGAACAAAACCTATCCAAAGTTGGGGCTAAGTCTAGGGTCTCTAGCACTCTTCTGAAGAATGGTCTTTTGTACCACAGGTAAAGATACCTAGAGAAACCAGAGAGATTGCTGCACCTACATAACTCAGCATGTTCTCAGCTTTCCAGTTCTTTGGCTTCAGATTAGTTCGGCCACATTCTAAACTGTAAGAAGTCTACACTAAAAACTCCAGTTCCATTGCACTTTTAGTGGCCTGAAATATTTCATACTAATCACATCAACTGACAGCAACACTAATTCCCAAAGTGACAGTTGACAGGATTAAGGCTTTAACAAATGCTTATAATCCCACAACTGATTTTTCAGTCTTTGACTTGTGATGCTGCAAAGATTCCTAGCACAAACTGAATTTCCATTACATCTCGTATTCCTTTATTCAACCACTATTTGCTCCTTTCACAATCACTTCAGCAAGCATTAGTAAGGCTGTGGCTCAGGGTCCTGTATAAAACAGTTGGAAGCAACTGTTCTAAGCAAGCACTTTGTCACTGTAGAGATTCAAGTACCTACTTAGACAGCAGCCTAAATAACATTCTCACATTACATGACTTCATGACTCTCATTTTGACAGGTCTTGAAAAACACATTTGCACATCTCAAGCACAAGAGACAAAACAGATACTCTAATATTGCTATTAAAGCTGTACTTAGAAGAAGATGAAGAGACAAACCATGAGTTCTATAGAGTATCTTGCTTAAATACAAGACAGCTTGATATTTCTGGGGCAGGCATGGATGAAAGTTGCTTAGTCCTGTTTAATGGACTGAAACAAATACCAACAAAATGATTGCTCTTTGGAAGCTATTAATAAAGTATTTTTAAAAATTCTGCTCCATTGCCTCTTATCAAAAGACAGGTATCAACTGTATTACAGAACAAAAGCTGAAAAATTTATTATTGCCACTAGGAAACAGCCAAGCTCGTTGGATGACCTTACTGCTCCATGCAATAGCATGTAACAAGCAATGGAACTTCATCACCACTGCTCTATAGGGGTGCGGAATAGTTACCAGAAATGTGGGAGTGGAAGGTGGATAACAGAGGAAGCCTAAAGAACTGATGTTTCTTCTTAGCAGGATAGTACTTCCAAGTCAAAGCAGAAAGAGTTTGAGAATACAGTTCTTAACCTGGTGGATAATTAGAATCAGAACCTTTCATAAGTCAATCATGCGAAAGTTACTTGAATTCAGGCACAGAGGGTGTGAAAGCAATAAGCACTCATGCTTACCTACTGCTGTGGCCTCCCCAGACACTGCCTCAAGCCCCCAAAGACCACTACTCCCATTCCAGAGTTGTTTGCTCCAGGCACAAAGCACCTACTGACCTTAAGCACTGTTTGCATGATACCACTACACGCTTGCATTCCCATGAGTGCTTACTGCCTGCACAGCTGCCATGAGAAACAGGCTCCTTCAGTACCTCTGCTAAGAAAGGCCATTAATTCAACTGGATTCATAGTGTAATAGAAAGCAATTCACTTATTAACTAGATTCAAGCTCCATGTGACTAGGAAATTATCAAGTTAAGTTTGAAGCACAAGTATCCACTGCATGGAACAAACATCCACAAACTATGAACCAGGTTACCAAAGCACAGTGATGTTGGGACTTTTCTACCACATCACTTACAATGTTCACAGGACAGTTCTTTTACTTGCGAATCCTGAACCTCAACACTTCCCAAAGAAGCAAGCCATTTATCCACCATTTGATCAAATAACAGTTGGTGCTTAATCAGTTAGATTGCAACTGAAAAAAACTTAAAAGCCTGCAAGAGGCATTAGATCACAGAATCTATCAACCAGCCAGGATTTCACTGTACACATCTGAGTTGTCTAGATGGTGTCCTATCATTACTACCTTGATTTGATCAAAATGTCTCAACCACTTTTCTATTCAGATACCTGGAACCACTGCACTAATAATTAGAGACAAGTTTGAGAGTTTTAAAGAGCAACTGAGAAAGGGTATTGTCTGGTCAAATTAAGCTTTCAGTGGAGTTTCTGTAAAGCATTCCAGCTAAATCTTTAAACTAGACATTCCTCTGCAGCATATACATAACACCAGTGAAAATAGGTCAGCTTCACGTTTCTCCAGGCATGCAAAACAGAGTCAAGTTGGCCTGCTCCAGAAGAGGTGTACAAACAATTTACTATTGAAAAACCTTAATATAGGAAAGTTACTTACAGGACTACTCTGAAAACTTCTCTATTTCTTAAATACTTAATAGAGGAAATAAATACAAAAAGCTTTTACAATAGTAAATTGGTATCATCTGATCATAAGCAAAAAATCTAAGTTCAGTATACAGGGGCCAGAAGTGATTAAAGCAGTAGATAAAACTTTTAATAAGTCTGCTCTAAGTTAATAAACTGTAAAGATGCTATTGCCAAGTAAGACTGAGCTGTTGATATTAAATTCTCTACAATAAAAATTATTTTCAGCCTTCAAGCACATAACCTGCAAGAACCACAAGTCTGGTTCCTAATTGTTAGTTCCTTCTCTCAACTTTGGTAACTTCAGTTGGGGGGTGAGGCAGAGTTTAAGGTGTCAAAAAAGACAGCTTTTACTGTAAATCATGGCTTGGAGGATGCTCTTGAATGGACAGGCATTTCCCATTCCCCACCACCACCCCCAAGAGAAACAAGTATTTTAGATCTATGGAAATCATGTTTGGACAGTTTCACACACAAAAAGGTACCCAAACTGCAGTTAATCTTTGAAAGAGGCAACACTGGCCCTAAAGCATGTAGAGTCTCCCTGCTCCCCTTTCCCCATGAAAACACCCAGGGGTACTTAAGATCACATCTCATGTTCTAGGATCTGAATTTATTCAACAGGACTCTAGAAGAAAAATTGTGTTAGGCCTCCATCAGCTGTTCAGGAAGCATGACAGGGCTGCTTGCCCTTCTCCAGGTAAGGTCACACTGAGGCACCACCCTTTTCCTCCTACAAGATCCATAGCGGTAAGGCTGCAGGGAAAATAGAGAGGCAGTACAGAGAGAACCTGACCAGATAAAACAAGATCCCTCAGAAACTTCTGGTTCAGCTGAGATCAACAGCATCTCAAACCCTCTGCATATCTCACACAGATGAGGCATTATCACTTATTCCAGGGCAGCCAAGCCTGCAAAGAAGGAATTCGCCAGAGAAACTACCACTCAAGGCCAGTTTCTCCTCGCCCTTTCCCTCCCCCAGGTCCCACTTGTAGATATCAGTCACAGCAGCCACCCAGCTCCGGTGACTCCACCTCAGCCCCAACGCCCCGGGACACAGCCGAAACAGCCAAACCCACGAGAGAGGGGCCGTAGCGCAACCTCACCTTACCTCTCGTTACAGCTCCCACGCAAGCCCAAGGGACACAGGCCACACGCGAGGCACTGCTTCCCCAAAGCTTTCCGACAGCCGAGGAACAGCGTCTCGGCGTTGGAAAAGCCTCCACACTCTTCTCGCCCCGCACCCCCGGGAGGAAAGGGGCTTCCCCGCTCCTCAGGGTGACCCCTCCCCTTCCTCTCCACAAAGCAAGGGGGGCTCAACCCCATTCCCCGGCCAACGAGCCCAGGCTCACTCAGGCCGCGGCCGGGACCCGGCAGCTCCCGTCTCCCCCCAGCGAGAGAGCGGAGCCGGGAGAGCTGAGCTACCCACAACCCCAACAGGCCCAGGGGTCACTTCAAGGCACGTTCCCTCCTCCTTCTCACCTGAGGACTAAGACCCGGCTCCACGCTGCAGCCCCAGCCTAGCGCCCGGCTCCGCTTTAACCGCCGCCGCCACCGCCCCCCTCGCTCTCATTGGGGTGCCACCGCCCGCGCGCCCCCGCCGCGCACTTCCGCCCTCGTCGGCGCCGCTCCCGCCGGGCCCGGCTCCCCGCGAGCGCGCGCCCCCCCGGCACCGCCCCCTCTGCCCGTTCTTTCGGTCACGTGACACTATCGGTCCAATGGGAGATGCGGGGGCGGGGCGAGGGCGGTGGCTGTTGGGGCTGAAGCGAGAGGGCGCGGGGCTGTGCCTGTTTCGGGGCTGCTGCGAGGGGTCTGGTCCTGCTGAGGGAGCAGCCAGAGAGCGGCAGGCAAGGGGCTCACCCTGCTGCTGTCTGTGAGGGAAAGGCGCCGCGGGGAGCTGTCGTAACGGTGGCTCACCCCCCAGTGCTGTCGGGAGCCCCGCCCGGAGGCTGAGCCCGTAAACCCCACAGTCTCCGGTCTGACCCAAAAGAAGTGAGGAAGGGCTCTGTCTTAAGTCCGTCACGTACTGTAGTGCAAAATCTACAGATGGGTGCAGAAATTAATCATTCTGAGTTCAGAACGCAAAGGAATGGCAACGCCCCAGCTTCTCCTAAGTGTTGAGGGTGCTGAGTTATTAAGTCTTTGTACTGCAATACCATCTTGTGTGTGCACCACAGAGCAGTTTCAACTGCTCTGAAAAAAAACACACAAACAAACATAAAACAATGGCTATTGCTATGTTTACTGATATTCTCGATTCAAATCTTCAACAGTTTCCAAGTCCGTCTGCTTCTAATGTTACTAATCACACAGCCAGTCCTAGCTGTCTTGCCACCTACAAAGGAAAACATACCTTTTTGCTCTGCTTTAATTTGGCCAAGTTTTTCTAGATTTAAATACTGACCTATTTAAATTCCACAGATTGAAGTTAGAGTGAACATGTGGGGTAAAATTTGTCGTTCTAGATAAACAGCGCTTTGCATGGCAACACCCACTTTGGTGGATTCCACTGGGAATTCATTATTACCACTGAACTCTGAGGGTTCTGAGCCTCTGGGACAGAAACAATGGGTTAAGTAGTTGATAACTCCTGTTTTCCCATTGGGCCTCTTTGTAGCCTCCTACAGAAGAGAAAGGGAATTAATTAATTGCCTTCTACCTCTCTCCATTGATGGCTGGGTGAAATTGCATTTTGGAGAGCATAAAAAGGGCCTGTCACTTAAAATAAATGGGGGAAAAAATATATAAGAAAAAGCAATCCAATTTTATAAAAGTGATAGCTGAAACAATGACTTGTTGGCAAAACAAAATAAAATGAAGGAGGAGGAATTGGAAAGACATTTACTATAATCTGTAATTTCAGAGTTGGCAAAAAATGCCAGGAATTGGAAAACACATGTTACAGAGGCAGAAAAAAAAAGTAGGTGTGTAGTTCTGAGCAACAGCTGAGTACTTCAGAACTGCATAAAAAATATATATCTTCTGAATTTCTTCTGTCTTCAAGGAAAACAAGTTTTCTGCATTGTTTGTAAATTAACAGGATTGACATAATCTTTGCATCATCATTATTGTTTTTTCCTCCTAGCTCAAACAACTGCTCAAACACCAGATTTTGGTTAACCCCTGAGGTAGAAAAATGACTTTTATCTTTTCAGGTTTGTTTATTAGGAAGGGTCCTGACTTCCTCTGTGTTATAGATTGTATCAGATTAAGAACTGCACCAATATTCATCCTGCATTAGAAGCTGGTGGACTAAGACTTATTTACTGTTTGATGCCAACCATGCAGAGAAGGAATATGCAGAGAAAGAAATATTGCCAAATGCAAAAGAATGTTGTTTTATAGTTAACACTCAGATTACCAAAATCTTGGTATTTCTAGGATTATACACGAATTGTTTTTAAAATAGATTTTGTACATTTGTATGTAGTCTAAAAAAAAACCCAAACAAACAAGTAAAACCAAGTAAAAATTAATTAGACCTGTTTTCTATTTATTCTACAACTATATGTCCCCATGGCCATCTTTTCTGTTGTACAGGCAATGTGATGAGACTAGTTGCTCTGATATGACTGTTCACATAAATATTTTCAGTAAATCATACCTATGACTTGAAACTACCAAGAAGCTGGGAAGCTGGGTCTTTACAAACTGAACACAATATTAGTCTGCTGCCCATACAATAGTGCTGACACTTCCCCTTCCCCTGACAAAAAGGAGGCTTGAGAAATTAACCACATCTATCCTGCTTCTGCAAATTGTTTAGGGGAAACCTTCTTTGTAATAATCCAGTCAATGACAAAGAACATTTGTCTGATGCCACATTTTGAATCATTATGCATGTTGCCTGGTACAATCTCCATGGTTACCATAGGTGTTACAGATATATTTTTGCTTCAGTACTTTAGGAAGAAAAATTCTATAGAACAATTCAGGGAAGAAAATTCCTTCTCATTATCATTTTTATTGCATTTATTTTATTCCAAGTACTTCGCAGACAATAAATGTTCACTTTCTAAACAAGTACAATTTCAGTTGAGGTGAAAACACCTCCAGCTGTTGCTTTATCATGCAATAATGTGTTTTAAACTGCAGATTCTTAGAGATGGGGACAGTATTTCTGACACATGCACTTAGTTTCTGGCCCACTAAGAAAGTAACAGGGCATTGTGTGTCACTTTCAGAGTCACGAACCACAGTAAGTGTGGTGGGATGACTGAGCAGCAAATACTTGTTCTTTGCAAAGATTAGAACTCATACTTTCCTTCTGAGCAGTTCTATTTTATAAGTAGAAATGTATTCTGGAAAGATGTTAGCTGAAATAAGAATTAGCTGAAATTAGTTCTAGACACTAGTGAGGGAGAGATGTAAAACCTAGATAGAGAGCTCTATGTTATTTATTTATTTAATTATTTATTGTGGAAGTAATTGACGAAGCAAATCAACATGCTGTATATAAGGAACTTAATGGGAAAGATGGTAGTAGACTCATTCTGAGTAGACCACCAAACCTATCCCAAGTGCTGCAGGGAAGAGGGGAGCTGTGTGGACTTGATGGGATCTTATTGATCTGATCCCTTGGATTACCATATCCACCACTGCTAAGGGGAGAGAGGCCAACATTATCTCCCTCTTCTTTCCGATAAATCCATACTAGATTGACCTGGCAGTTGCCTTGTCCTCCATGTTTGTTGTCTATGCCCATACAGTGTTTGTATAAAACCACCATCTGCATACCCAGTTTTCCTTTTGACAGTGTTTTAGAGCATCTCTGGCCTATTGTTTTTTTTTTTTCACACAAGTAACTATGGAAGGAACGAGGTAATGAGCCAGTTCAGGAAAAAATTATTTGAGGAACTATAAGGCCTAGCAGGCCCCAAAAGATGAACACAAGTAATTCCCTGTTCCTGCAGGGAGTGTGTAATAGTAGTCTCAAGGGTAAAAAGAAAGGTGTATAAACTGATGAGGAACTGTGTGGGAAGATCTTGAATTGCAAGAGAATCAGTGCTCCCCTAAGAAATCAGTCTTTGCAGATTTAGTGATGTTCAATCTCTGGCAATAACAGAGGCAGATTCTCTTCTCTGCTGATATCTAAATGCTGATGAGGAAAAGCTGCAGGACAGGTATCTGATTCACAGGGTTTACCCCAGCCTCAGTTTACAAGAGACTTGAGACAGGAACTGTTGCTAGTAACAACCACAAAGAAATTAGGTGTTAGTGGAGAAAGGAGTGGTCCTGCTATAATATCTCCAGCACCGAGACTGAGCCAGTAACATAAGAACAGATTAAAGCAGCAGGGAGGTTTTGTTTCTCTCTGAAGGAATTCTTAGTTACACATGGTCAGTCCATTGTAGCACCTGTGCAGCACACAGCAATACTTCAGAGAAGGTAACCAGACCTACAGGTTCTTATTAATTTATTAAATCCATAGCCACTGTATTTTTTTTTTATCCTACATTTTAAACTATTTTAAAATCAAAATGAATGCTAGTGTAAAACTAGGGAGAACAGAAGAAAGCTAACTGGAGGAAAAAATAAAACCTCTTGGATTATCTAGAATGCTGCGATGTCCTTTTTGTTCTCAAAATACAACATTTTTTATATGCGCAGAGTTCAACTGTCAGAGTTAATCTAGGCTCAGATAACTTGTCAGAAGAAGTACATGTACATAGTGTGCACTCAAATGGAATTTGTTCTAAAATTAAGATAATTTAGTCAAAGATTACGTTCTTTTTGGACATGCATAGTCTAAGAAGAACTACATTATGCAGGTTATTTGTATACTTAAGAGAATGAAGCTGACTTTGTCACGGTTTATGAATTTCAGCTTTCAAAAAAACATAAAGCAGTAAACAGATAATAAATGAAATATTTCTGTGGTTTTGGCCTTGTAGGAGTTGATGACATTTTGGCTACATCATGCACTTTACTTTTGTTACACACAGCAGGAAGTCACCATGCTAAAATAAAGTTCACTATAAAATCACCTTTCCTTTTCAGATACGCTGTGATTTGTCAGGATCATATCACAAGGTCATTTTTAAGGAGATTCTCACTGACTTTTTGTGAGGTAAAGGAGTTCGCATTCCAGTTTTACAAGCGTTACACTTCTGATCATCATGATTGTCAGCAGCATGACAGATTTAGGGCCTGATCTTGGAGCCTTTACAGAAGGAGTTAAGTTTATTGTAAATATCTTGATAGCCAAGAATTAAAAGAAAAAAGGTCTACAGAGAGTCATAACAGGTCAGGAAGTTTTAGTCTATAGCCCAAAGGCAAGATCAGTTATATATATAATTTTTGGCATGTGATTTTTCTGAATGCAATTAAGATTGCAGTACCATCATAGCAGTTTATTTAAAATATTGGATTACTTTATCATAAGGAAAAAACCAACAACATTTACCCTAAATGTCACAACTGCAGTTAAAGTATATTAATGAGTTGCATACTGGACATAACAATCAGAATAATTTTTTTTCCATTTTGCATCAATCTGCTAAATATTCAACAAATTTTTTTTTTCACCCCTCAGAATTCTTTTCTACAAATAACTTTTTTTTTTTTTTTCCCCAGTTGTTTTTTATAGGTCCTGTTTCCTAATTGCCAGTTTCTTACTTGGACTCCCTCCAGCTGTCCCAGGTTTCCTGAAGTGGACACATTATTGCTGAAGCAGATGCATTAACTAAAGCTTCACCAGTTATATATCGGGTAGAAAGTGTACTTCAGTGTCTTACAGATAAAGTTGCATGTGATTATTATTATCACACCAAAACCAGCTGCATAAAAACTTGAATTATTCCAGTAATAGATAAGGCAGGGGATTTTCCCAGAATAAGGCAGCTAATGTTATCAAGAATTTACTGAGTTGAAAAGTGCTGCCTTGTTGAATAGCTGCTGTTGGAGAGTGATTTCAATATGCTTTTAAAAAACCCTCATGCTAACAGATCTTGTGTCCCTTCTTAATCAAATTTTCCAGGTGAAATTAATGACAAATATTTTACGTTTCTAAGGAAAATTACTGGCTTTGACAGCAACCAGCATTCTAGCGGGGTAGGAGCAATACTTCAAAAAGAAGGTTTGTCAATTAAAATTATACAATTTTTAAGTACTTACTAGTGTCTACAATCTCTAATGAAGTTGATGTAACTTAAAATGAGGCTAAAATGTCCTTTTGCAAATTAAATCAGAGCATTTTTTAAAAATTCAAACGTATGCCAAAAAAAAAGCCCTTCTATTTAATCTGCTACCTTCACTGTGTCTAGTGGGAGGTGTCCTTGCCCATAGCAGGGAGGTTGGAACTGGATGATCTTTAAGATCCCTTCCAATACAAACCATTATTTGATTCTATGCTTCTACGATTGTTATTAATGCAGTTTTCTCTTTTCCATGTTTAATCACAACATCTATTCCAAACATTTGGGAGCTTTGATGTTTAAGTGCAAATAGAACTTTATTTTCTCAAGCGTCTCACAATTTATAAGAGGGTTCTTGGAACCTGAATTTTGTAATAAAGTTAGTTATTGTTATGATGGTATTTTAACTATACACCAATGGCACACCTCCTAGAATCAACTCTGATATGACTCAGTAGCTAAAGTTGGACTTTTCTTGCACCTACAACATAACTGCACTATCATGCTGGCAAATGTCAAATTAAAGAGTGTCTGAATGTGAAATTGAATGGAAAATCTCTTCTAGAAATTCAAGTCCTTTATGAAGTGGTTTTGATGGTGAAACAAATGGCTACAAATTTTGTCTACCACAATTCCTCTTCAGCTGCACTTTGCTACAGATTCTTTACTCCCTAAACTTACACAATATAACACTTCATTGACCATTAGCTGCTGGTTTTCAACCCAGAAGTGAAGGCCTCAAAAAATGGGTAAAATGGAAACCTGTATGAACTTGTTCCACCAGTGAAATTCATGAGGAAGTTTGTGTGTTTATGAATAGGCTAATGTAAATATTACATTGTTATGGCATTACTTTATTCTCAGTCATAGAGCTTGTTAAGAACATAATACAGTCATGTGATGATATTGCTGCATTTGAAAAAATGTTCACTCTTGAGCTGAATGTTTATATGTTAGTTTACACAGCATTCTTCTCTAGAAAAGACATCTGATTTGTGGTTGATAACCTAATACAGGCTACAAACAGCCTCTCTTTTTTTTTTTAAATGTTAAATCAGTAAGAGTACAATATGCTTTACATTAGGGGATTAAAGGGATTAAGTAATTTCAAAATAAGCATTCATTGTATCCCATAACACTCTGACTTCTGTACTGTCTTTTAACTTTTCAGTGTACAGTTAATACATACTTTGGATATATCAAAAGAGTCAGAGATTAACTTTTTAGAAAAGACTATTTGCTAGAAGGTATTTGTGTCAGTAGTAGCAATTTATGATTCAACATATTAATAAAGTAATTAATATCCATCCTGTTAACTCATTAATAAATACATTTTAAGTAATTAAAAAAAAAAAAAGTCTTCTGATGCAATTTATGTTAAATCTCCTATTCCTTTGAAAAAGCTTGGAAGGAGCTATACTGGTTTGTGGGGCCCCAAGTCTGCAGAAGTAACATACTTTGGCCAAAGTATGGGACACCATCAGATACTGCAAGCCCACAGCCCAAGCTTCTCTTCAATCTCCAAGTTTTGTTATTTCATTATGATTTATTTCTGTCAAACCATAAAAATAAAATGGAAGCACTACATTAAAAAAAACCAAACCTGAAATAATTACCAAGAGCCAGGAAGTTCTGAGTTGAGACTTGATAATGTGAGTAATGTAAGGAAGCAAAGCTTCAATATAAGGAGGAAAAAAACTTTCAGTAGATATATATATGCAAATATGTCTGACATATATACATTTAATTAAAAAGTTGAAGCCATTGTGATTAGATACAACTAAAATCATGTTTAAGGGTCAGAAATGCTGCTTTTCCCAAAATGTAATTGGAGCTACGCTGATTTACAGCACAACAGAACTACATTATATACTCACAAGCAAATACACCCACCCTTCTACCTAAACTAATCTCCTCAAAATAAATGAGATCCTAAATTCATCTGATATTTGCAGCCTAAGAGAGATTGCCAAAAAGCCATGAACATTTACTCTAATTTGGTCTTGTCTTTTCCTTTTCATTGCAGGGGCATATTTTAAGGCCTTATGAGATGTGTTATAGATTTTCTGCCCTAGAGCAGAATGGCCAGAGAATGGCTTTATTTGGACTTTTTTTATTAACTAGAGTTTACTGAAGAGCATTATATCTTGGTTTTCTTAAATCTTGTTTACTTGATTTGATATTATCATAGATGAGAGCAGAATCTATGTATATCATATACTGCAAATCTGCACCTGTACTACTGCTGCATCATGTGTGTCTGTAATGCAAATGTTGAACAAATTAACTTAAGAAGGTCCATCTATTCTTCAGAATGGAACAAAATTAAATTTACAGTAAGACACAAGCCCAAGCTGTGCCTGTATCTTCTAAGAGTCCTTGAGAACTATGATTGCCCTAAATCGTACAAACCACCTTTGTGTAACTTTGACATCTTTAGTAAGAAGCTTTACACAACCTTTCAGAGAACAATAAATCAAACTTTGACTTTTTAAAATTGCCTCTCTGCATTCAGGCATGAATTCATCCTCAAGCTGGATTTGTTGAAGGGCAACAACAGACCTTTAGCTTCATTTTTTTTCTTATCAGACTTTCAGCAGCGGAAAATGAATTGGTTTGATCTGGCTCACATAACTATATTTATCCCCATTACAACTCCTGTCATTTTTTAAGGCTTCCCTTTTTCTATGCAATAGCTCTCTAACATTTTATATAGCATTACAAGCAGGTCATATCTAATATTTTATATGGAATTGCAACCAGGTCATAAGTCATACAAGGCCTGGTCTTCTCCTACCTATTTTTCTTCCATACCAGTTCCTGTCTATGAAAACCATTTGCAAAATGCTAAAATTCAATTAGTACAGATTTAAATCACTACAGAAATGGTCAGATAATAGACAAGGTGGCACATAATATTATCTTTCCATTATCTGGAATAAGTGCACAATGCATCAAAATGATTGTGGAATCCTTCAAAATAGAAAATGCAGAATTAGCTGAGAAATTAGTGGTCTGATTCTAAGCAGCACCATCTAAGACATCGCTGTCTCTGAGCACTGGATTTTATGGTGATTTTTTTCATGCTGTTTTCAGTGTCACTTGATTATTTGCTCTTTCCTCTTAGCTTTGGACAGTAACAATTATAGGATTTGAATTAGAAAAGGGATGAAAACTGATTTAGTTTTAGTGCCAGCTGAGAACTCTGAGTTGCCCTAAGTGACATTGGTGGTGCATGCCAAATTAATTGTTGGTCTCAGGATAGTTTGTATAGTGTAAAAATCAACTTCATACTGACACATTGGGATCATCATTATTTCAGTTGAATAGAAAAAGGAATTAAACTCTCTTCAAGAACTGGTTTTTGCAGATAAAGAGTGATATCTGCACATATGCTGTATAAGGGAAAAAAAATATCATGGTTTTCCCTTTTGCAGATCAATAAAAGATTTCAGTCTGCAAACATCAAGCTTAAACTCTGACGTGAGTCACTGTAACTTAATTGATAAAGTTAAAAACTAGCACTGGTCATTTATACTGTCCCATAACTGTGCCTGGTTCCTAGAAATAGATGGAGAATGCCAAGCAAATAATGCAAGCCTGCCCATGGAATCTAGAACTGTAAAGGCACAGATGCCACCAGTGTAGTCAATATAAATTGTGACATCTTTATGACACCAGGGGCTGCTCAGTGTGTGCAAGATAGAACACTCTTGCTGGTACTGACTCTGGTTTAGAGAATAGTATTTCATGCGAAATGGATCTGCTTGAACAAGGACTAAATACACTCCTTGCCTAGCATTTGGGGCATTTTCCTACTAGATAGATCTGGCATGTTTTCCTACTAGATAGATCTGGCATGTTTTCCTACTAGATATGGGCTCAAATCACCTCAGAAGAGGAGGAAGTTGATGTCTGGTTCATTGCATGCTAGACAGATGCTGTATCCCCTGAGACCTTGCATACAAAGGTTGAATTTTCTTCCTGGGATTTGGAAGAAAAGACTGCTACTCTCCTCCCTTCCCTCTTTCAATTTACGGAGAAGGGCAGGATTTACAAGATACACTCTTTTGAAGTAATTTCCTATCAGCTTCCCACTGAACTCATTGGCTTGCATAGATACATACAGAGAAGAGATCTGAGGGTGTTACTGAATCTTCCTGTAATGGCATAAGATGTTACTTTTGCCCAGTCCTTTTGCCAAAGGTCTTAAGATAATATTTGTGATCTTAGCTCTTCCATTTAACAGTTATAATTACTTTAGGATGCAAGACACTTAGGACAGCTAAGAGGTAGGTACAGAGCTGGAAAAGGGAAAAGTAAATGGAAGCTCCAAAATATTTAATTATTTCTCTTTTCTTGAAAAAAATTTTAACCCAACAAGTTATTTCCTTGTAAATTTAGAAAAGATCTTTCTATAGAGCAAGACTGAGATATTATTATGGTCTTATGGTAGCTGCCACTTCCTTCCAAGCAAAAAAAGCAAAAATGCTATGGATTTGGTTATTTTGGCTGAAGATATCCATTATGCTAAATGTGAAACACAATAGTCATGTCACGTCCATGCCAGATGCAGCTTGATGTAGTTCTGCCTTTACAGTTTCTTTTCACAGAGCCTAAGCACTGTGACCAACTGCTGAATCTCTCATTTGGTTAGCACGTAAAGAATCCTTTGTTTGGATCAGCTGGGCTTCTTTGACTTCTCAGCACAGGGGGCTCAGTAACAGCTTCCTTTTGGCTTTTCTTAAACCTCTCCAAGGGTTTTCTGGGGATAATTTGGAAACTTTCAGTTCAGGAAAGGATGGTAAAAACCCCTCAGTTCCTTTTCCACTTAGCTGATTTGTGCTTCCTTACTTTGTTGAGTGATATTAATGGAAGTAGGTCTAAGCTGCCATTTCTAAAGACAGCCTAAATCATGGCAGAAAGAGTTGCAGTGTTATTCTGTCTGTAAAGTTCAAAATTGTTTAAGTTTCAGGGCCTATCTTTAATAATTGGCTAACAATGAGCCCATCTTTACAGTTCTTTCTCTAATTCCTTGCCAGAGAGAGCTGTGATTCTTACAGACATTTTCAGTACACCAAGCCATATCTAACTTTTCTATCACAAAGTTTTTGTGTATCTTTATGGAAGTTTTGTTTCTTAATTCCTGTCATGCAAACAATGCAGTTAAAAAGTAGAAGCAGGTGAAGACCACCGCAGCATGAAAGAAACTCAAAAGCTCTGATGGGACACTATTTTGTAAATAGAAGTAAAAGGTTCACATAGGATTCTTACCTGTGTTAGAACAATTGATTATCTGCATTAAAATACAGGGATCATTGTATTATTCCAGAGGACCCTAAGAGACCTCAGATACATGAGTTTATTCTAGTTAAAAGAAAAAGAGATTTATTCAGTGTCTGTGAGAAACACACTGACTCATCCCCGGAATTTGATAGCTCAGTTTAAAGTTGTCCTCATGGGGTCACTCCACACAGAAGTTCACTTTGTCTTGTAGTTTAACTGTTGGCTTTTAACATAGCTGTTGCATGAGACAGGTGAACTACCTGATAATCATTAGGTCTTGCTTCTCAGAAATAGGTATAAATCAAAAGTAATCTGCCCTGTCAGTTCCCTAAAGCAACAAATGTAGAATCAAGTAGGTGTGATTGCCATGCTTTGTCCTTGGTTGCTGCACCTATAGCATCAATTTCACCAGCAACTTTCATCTCTTTCCTTTTAGAAGCTTATAATAATAGGGTGATGCTTCCCTTACCATTTAGTTCTAATAAATCTGCAGATGTTATAAAGGAAGATATTGCATGATTTCATAGATCTCAGGGTCACACATCAGCAACAAAAAAGGCTGTGGAGTTCATTTCTCAAAAAAGATTGTTTCCATATCCTTCAAGCTAAACATATGTTCTTTTTGACTGTGGAAGAAATAAGGCTTTTTATGCTTTTCTGGGCAGCTAATGGAGGACCATGGTCACCTATCCCTCTTAGGGACTTCATTCAGTAGCAAGCCACAGTTACAGGAAGACCAGCCTGTAAAGTTGACCAATACAATGTCTGTCAGCTTTTTCCAATGCATATTCCTACTTCATCTAGACTATTTCCAACAACCAAGCTTCTCCAGGTTTGGATCATGGAGAGACTCTTTAGTTGCTGCTAGAAGTGTGAAAATATGCTAGTCTAGATTAGAAAGCACTGACCAACTCACAGAGCAATGATACATGAGGTGGCACCACACTTGTGGCTACTCCTGGTGTTATTTTAGATTCATACCACAAGGCTGTTTCCTATTTGTATTTTGTTTCATGTGCACTGTTAGCTCCCCAAGAAGCAGGCTTTGTGTTTCAGTATGAAAATTTAAGTAATTTTTTGTACTTAATGACCAATATTAATTCTTGATCAACTTTTCTAGATTCCAAACTTCTGACTATTTATTTGTCAGTAGAGTGTCGACAGCTCGTTGCTCCAAGACGTAACTCATTTGTACTCTCAATTCACCAAAGCAGCCTTTTCCAGCATGCCAGAGATAAAGCTCCAGTTAGTTAGGCAGCTAGAGCTTTCATTCAAATCCTGGTTTTGAGCTTCTCAAAAGCTGCTGCTGATTCCAAATCTACCAAACTAGTTTGCTAGCAGCCTATTTTAGTTATATAAAAACCATTTTACTTCCAGTTCTTACTGTGTTCCATGTACAAAATTTTCATTCTAATTCTGCCCAAACTTGGCCACTCTTCTTTAGTTCCTGTTAATAAAATGCATAGTTTCCTGGTCTGCATCCTGTTAGTGCTGACACAGGCTCCTAATATCCAGGACAGATTCATCCCCTCAAGGACAGGAAGTGTTCTGCTTTGCTGATTCAAATCTGACCAGAAATAATATGGACTAAGAAAGTTTTAAGAGGGCAAGTTTAGCTAAGAACATGAGAGTTAAGAATGTAATAGTCACAGTTAGCAATACAAAGGGGAGAAATATCAGAAGTGGCTTGAAAGTCCTTGATAAATGGTAACAGTAATAGTAATGAAACATAGCTAATACCAGCATTCTTTGTATGTGTTTCCCTTCTAATGTTTTTGTTGTGTTTGTTGTTTTGATTTGTTTTGCTGTTTTGTCTTGGGGCTTTTATGTTTTTTGGTCTGTTTGACTTGTTATTTACATAGGTTTGAGCATATATCAGTTTCAACTGATATTATTTAACAAAGGTTTTACAAGTGTTTTTGCAATTTAATGTTGCTGATAATAACTTGTGTGGGGAGTCACCCCATGAGGATGACAGCTTTAAATCTGTCATTTAGGCTGACAGTTGTATCAATGTTTTTAAATGCTGCAAGATATTGGAATCCACTAATAAACAGTTAAAACAATAGACTATGTGGTTAATAGTGGTTGGTTCTTGACTATTTCAATATTACAGAAACTACCTGTGGAACTGGCAACTTCTAGACAAGAACCAAAGTACTACTAGGGCACAAGAAACTGAACTCTGATGTCCCTTTCCAGATCAGAACTAAATTGCCTTGGTTTGGGGGATATGGCAGTTCTGTGAAAAAAGACAGACTGTTGTTTTTCAAACTCGGCTATTTAGTCACACTAAATGTATTTGAACTTCGCAAATTAACAAGCGGTACGCAGTAGTTGTGCAGCCAAAAGAACAAAAGTTCTCAGCTGAGCACTTTGATGGGACATGGCATAAATATTTAAGTCAAGGCATAGCATAAAAAGGTGAAAACTGAACAAGTTTGCTTGATAAAGGGAATAAAAACAGAGACAGGTAAGTCCTCAGGTTCTGAATTTTACAGCTCCCTTGAGCCAATTAGGAAGTCACAGTGTAGGAGAGTGAAGTTCAGTGGGTGCTTTGCATACTTATATACAAAATCATGGCTTCTCTTTCCAACCCAAATCTGAATATCCTTCATCTTCAACTCGGATGGGTAAAGGATTTGCTGTGTTAATAGGGGCTCTCTAGCTGATTTAGCATGACTAGGCAGGATGCTTTCCTGCCTGTGAGCTTGCTAATCAGTGTCAGGAAGTACTACTGTCTTCCTTCCCAGCTCCCCGCTTGCTGCCTCAACAACATCCCCTGCCTCTGCTGGCAGGACTTCCTTGCCAGTTTCCAGCACAGATATACACACGCTGCTAAAAAAGGGGATCCAGCCATTTCTGATGGGTGTAACAGTCTTACTGCATTCTTCTCAGCTGTTGTGTATCATGCATAAATAACTGCCATGTTTTACTTAGCGATGAGTGTATTTTGGTTGTGAAGGACTGATCTATGATCACCTTTGTTATAGTAATTATTACAACATGATATTTGGGCATATAAATTAATTACAATTCTAGAAAGCAATGGTGTTGACACCTTTGGGCTTGAAATATGCTGTATCAACAGATTTGAATATGTTGACAATTGTAGGGATTTTTTTTTATTATTTCTAGTTGTCATGTTTGCATGTTTCACCCCTGCAATAATGGACCTTTCCCACTGATGACTCAGAGGAAGTAGTCTCTCCACCCAGTGTTTCACAAAGAAAAACACAGCAGTTCCCCAAATTTTTCACTGCAAAAATTTGTTATTGTAGAGCAAGATCTTAAGGCAACCCCAAGTACTAGCAGAAATATGTGATCAAGTTGAATTTCTTGTAGCTTGTGACCTCATTTGAAACTGTTGTGAGCTCACTAGTTATAATAGTGCCTATTTTGGAAACCATTGCTTTATACACCGTTAAGTAGCAGAAGTGCATTTCTGAGTTATATTAGCAGCCTACAGCAGAAGGCAGTGTAGAATGTCAGCATGTCCTGAAGGCAGCCCAGGGTTGCTTAACGTTTGCATAGTCTAAAACAATGGGAATGAATCCATTACATGCATCATTACTGTCTTCCTCTCCCCTCCAGTCGTCTTTGTATCTAGAGCTATGACCATATTCCATTCCAGTGACTTCAGCACCAAATCTGGATATACACTGGGATGACAGAGTGGAATTTGACTGCTATTCAAGGCAAAGCTAATTTGGATTGTAATTTTGTTTCCCTCTTGATCTTCACTAATTTGCATGAAGTTACAGACATGTATGATGCCTTACAGGTGCATAAAGACAAATGCCCTTTCCCTGCAGAGATTACAATCATCAGTAAGAAATAAAAACACTATATAAAGAACTACTGCCAGAAGACAATAGATTTTTTCCATGGACTAAGCTTTTCTATGGACATACATGCCCTCAGTAGTTCTTAATTTATTATCAGTCCATATTAAGTACTTAATTTCTGTTAAAGATGTAAATAGCAACGCCTAGTGGATTAGCATAGAAACACTTTTTGGAAGAAACACATTTTAGGAAGGATTTAAATGAAGATAGCATTATGATTTCTTCCAAAAGACTTATCCAAAAAGAATTTACAGCAGAGAAGAATAGCTCCTGCCTTTTCATCACAGTCACTTTCTGAAAAACAAGTATTAAAGAGAGATAAGGAAACTTTCTTGTAGACTATTCCTATTATCAAACAGCAACTTCACTCCACCCTTCCTTTGTATTTGGCTTCTTACAGAGTGCCTGGAGCTGCAGTTTTGTTCCAAGACTACCCTCAGAAAAATCCCCTGCTTTTATCAGACATGCTAACAAAAGAAAGAAATGAAGACTTCTTCCAAAGAGGAAAAATGTAATTAACTGCCATTTATCAAAATCAGCAGACGTACCCCTTTAGCTTGACTGAAAGTTAATGTAGCTTTCCCCTGTACTGTAACTGGCAGCATGCGTTGAAACCACAGATACATCTTGTAGTACTTTTCTTCAAGCAGAAGTTTCAGCTGAGATTTACATCCATCTCAATTTCCTAGAGAGTCTCCCTGAAGATAAAACAATTGTTTCAACTTGTACTTGAGAGCTCTCATTTTTTGTAATTTATACTTAGATTATGTTAAAATTATGATGATATTGTAATTCTTTCCATTGGCTTTTAATCTTTATATTAGCTCAAAATGGTTCATGTTCCCACTAGCAAAAGAGCTTTGCTATCAACTCCAAGG
The DNA here is from genome assembly GCA_024605025.1 of Megaceryle maxima. NCBI lineage: Eukaryota > Metazoa > Chordata > Aves > Coraciiformes > Cerylidae > Megaceryle > Megaceryle maxima. The sequence goes on from JANHGN010003319.1 coordinate 58,560, forward strand.
ACAGCAATTTCTTTTCAGTCTCCACCAGCACTATACTTACTGTGCTGGAAGAAGACAGGACACAGAACCTGCTGAATGTATTCACTTGAATAAAATCCAGAAAGATTAACTCATAGGTCCTGTATCCATCTAGAATTCACACTTACTGAAATTATTTCCATAATTACAAAAACCTCATAGTTCCTGCAGTTGTGCAGAGATATCGAGTCATGCATCACATGCAGATGGTCAGAGAAAGAGACACAAACACAATGCAAAGAATACAAGTACAAAGAAGTGTACTGCCATCCATTTCTTCTAGGTGAATGATACAGAAACATTAAGTGTACTAATAGGATAGTCATGAGTCAGGTTCTAGTTTAAGGACAGGTCATTGACAAAAGAAGCATTCACACATTCATACCTGGGCAGTGAAGCTCATTTGGCGGGAAGGCTGAGAGGAGCAATAGGCTGCAGGGGAATACTACTGTCCCCTGCTCTCTACTATCCCCTCACCCCCAAACAAGCAGCAAAGGAGAATGGCAGTGGTGGAGGAGTGCTGTTGTTCTTACCTGACCAACAAGGACATCTGGCAGCAGGCTATGTAGGAGTTTTCTTTCACACATCCAAGCACTCACAAACTCATTCAGACAGAAGCAGAGCAAAAACTCCTTTGTATCAGGATTCTGTCCTTGCCCACCTCTCAGAAGGATCTCCATTCCTTCTCTTTGGGATGAGGCAGAAGCTTGTTCCTTGAAATCTCTATAGAAAAAGTGGTTCAGGACAGAAGATCCTGAAGAGCAGATTTGGACAGTGGGCTGCATGTTGAACCATGCTGGTGAAGAATTTTCAAAAGTAAACTGTGTCAGCCTGACTACATCCACTGAGTGCTGTGAGTTTGGCCAATTTTAAGAGCTTTTGGGAATCATCGTCTATATCTGAACATAAGGACCTTTACTCTATCCTCTTTGTGCAAACCTTCTCATTACAATAGGACACTCTCTGCTCATAGCAGGCCTACACAATCCTATCTCTGTAATCTCAGACACTGGGCAACATTATAAAGAAAACCCAAGAACTTAACATGTAGCTAATGGCTTTGGGAGTCATCAGTCCTTACTAGAAACAGAGACCAGTGTGAACAAGCTGAAGAATTATATTGAATTCATAATCCTGATAACTGTAGCCAGTTTTATTTTTCCTTGGTTACCTCATTTATTGTCATGACTCTCCATTCTGGAACAGAAGCTGTCTGGACAAAGTGTAGGATTAGGAATTTAGTAATTTATCTGCAGCGTTAACACCAGTTCCTACATACTGTGGCAATGTGGAGATAGTTGTACCACATTACAAAGGGAAGAGTTCTGCATCAGTGCTAAGGTGGGAAAAGTGCTGTTCATGGTTGTGATTGACTGTGTGTTGCTACAGTGTAGTTTTAGTAAGAAAAATGCTGCAACCTAGATGTTTCTATCAGTTGGGAATACACCTTGTTTGTAAGAATACAAGAGTAGAAGGAATGTCCATCACTCAAGTTTTAAAGGTGCCTTTTGAGTAAAAAGAGTCTTGGCTAACTGAGACAGCCAGGACTGAAGGAGGTTGGCATTTAGAGGACAGTAGTAGCAAAACTAGATGACAAAGCATAACTTTAAAAAGTCTCTCAGATGGAAAGGTTTGGGCTGGAAAGGAAGTGAGAGAATGCAGGGTGCTGCTTACTAAGGGGAGGAGATAGGAAACGATGCTATTGTGGCAGTGGAGCTGATGAAGGTCAGAGAAGATAAGCTCTAATTTACATGCTTGCAAAACACTCATTCGGAGTCGGTGATTTTTTTAGTGAAAGATTAGGACCAAGGGACTCTGTGGCCAGGGAGTCTGCTGTATCCATATGAATTGTAATCTACAGTGCTTTAGTTTTTCAAGTGAAAAACGGTACCTTTAGCAACTTTATGCAAAGGATATCTGCTTTGCATTAGACTTGCATATGACTTTTGAAGAATTAGCTATCAAACTTTAAGATCTGTGCTTTACGGGAAGCTCTGGAAGGGTCTGGCCAAGCTATAGTACATGGAGAAGTCACTGCTGGACATGGAACAGGCAGCGAGGCTGTCAGATCTAACTCTATTCAAGAGATACTAAGCAGAATATTTCCACCTTGAGTATGTGCTTTTGTGACCCCAGTTGAAGTACTGTGTCCAGTCTTTAACCAGACATGAGAGACAAGAGTCCCAAGGGTATGTGACTGCAGCAGTCTTGTGAAATTAATGGGGGGGAGCCCTACTGGAAGAAATGTGTTGTTTCTTTTACACTGTTATACAAACCTATCTCCTAGGAAACAGTATTTGTCTACATTAACATTCTTTACCTAGTACCAGATGTATCGAATGTGCTTAGGTTCACTGCTGTTTAGATTTCCCTCCTTTAGCATTCCTACAGCCTGCCAGAACGACTGCTTCTGCAGAATAGAAGGTTAATTAAACACATCCGCCCATTAGAGCATTGAACATTACAATCTGACCCAGAGCTACCTTCTTCAGCTGTCAGCACTGAAAGACACTAGGAACCACAAATTAGTCCTCAAGCAGAACTAGTTTCAGCAGAAATTGATTGTTTTATTGAACAGATAAGTCCTTCCCCATATGTACAGTTTCAGCTTGTGCCTGCCTCTCTGTACCTAGTTCCAGCAAGAAACGTTCTAGTGATATTTTGCAAGTTGCATGATCCAAGATGCTAGGATTTTACTGGGCCATGATTAACACATAATAAGGAATATTGCAAAAAATGTGCCTTGCCTGCATTTCTAACTCCGCCTTTTATAATTAATATAATTTAACTGATATTGGATTTTTTTTTTTTGCTTGAGGCATTCCTTAGCTTTTTACCTATAGCTGGGCTTGCATAACAGAACTAAACTGCCCAACTCCCTCATTATGCATTTCTTTTCACTTTCTTTTCCATTTCATTTTCTGGCTTCAATGTATAAGCACCGTATTGCCATAAATGCTTTCTCAAATCCACATGATTATATATTCACTTTATTAACTCTTCAGAGTGGAACTACGTCTGTACCTCAGTTTCCCTCTCACAATCATATGGGGAATGAAGGCAGACAGCATATACCCTTCATAAATCCATACTGTTACCATGCCTATAATCCCCACTGCTCAAAGAACTGACTTTCTTAAAATGTTTTTCCTTCTGTGCTGAATCAACAGAGCAAGGCTGTGATAGACCAGTGGGCAGATAGGGCAGTGGCTAGTAATGTGATTACTAAGGTAGGCAGGACACATTGAAGCTTTCGCTGAAAGTAGGAAGTTAATTCTGTAAAATAGCATGATGTCTACTTAATCATGAAGACTGGCTTGTTTTCTGTCCTCTTCAGTAACAGACGAAGCAAGTATAACTCTCTCTACATCCAAAATTCAAGGCCCATATTTTGTCAGAGCTCTTCTCAAATGTGATACTGTATTATGCATGCTCCGTTCTCATTCAGTTATCCACAATCAATTTCTGATTTTCTCAAGATGACTCATTCTTCATACGTATTAGCTGAATCTTTGCTGAAAAAGATTCTCTGCCCATGAACTGCATGTGAATGTATTCCATTTCTACTGTTTGGATTAGTTTTGATCAGACAGAGACCACTAAGTCTTCTTTCTATTCCCAATCTGGAAGACTACACCTAGGCACATTATAAGTTGAAATTCTGTTTTTCACAAATATTATCTAATGTTTGATTAAATTTTTCAGCTTCTCAAACATTATTACCATCCAATTTGATCAGTTAATAAAAGGAACTATGGATAAAATGAGACAACAGTGAGGAGCCACAGAAATATTTTAAATTATTTGCATTGCTTTCTTCGGTTTGGTTTCAAAGTCTATGAAAGTCATGTCAGTACCTTCTTTGTCCACTTTGTACTGGACAACCCCTGCCTGGTTTTCAGAAACCCCTTTGACAGGCAGGATGTCTAGCCCTGATAGATGGGCGCAGACACAGTGCTGTATTGCAAACTTGCATCACTTGGCATCAGGCCATTTTCTGACGTCTGTGGGAAAAAGACAGTAGTTTCTAAGAGAAAGGGAAAGTGAAATTGGAGCAGTACTCTAATCAATATTGGACAGCTGATCACTGATAACAGAGCCCTAGCGGCAAAGTGCAATATATGTTCATAGTTAACATTTTAAAAAGAAGCTAACCCCAAAAGGAAAACAACGTGGTAAATTAGAAGTATTGACCCCAGAGAGGAAATAGAATGGCCTAAGTGGAACATCTCTCCATGGCTTATTACCTGGAACCTTCTGTCTAGTCCCTAATTCAGTAGGCAAGATGTAACTCCCTTCTTTACAAGTACAACATGTTAAATTACATTAGAGGTGTTTCCACAAATACAGCAGGCCAATGCTTACTGACTGATTCTACAACCTAGGATTTTTCTTTGCATTCAGCAATGAAGCAGTTGAATTTTTGTTGTTAAACTGCAATTAGGTTGGAAGGCTGCTTGCACAGCAATGCCCTATTCAATACATACGGCAAAAGCCTTTATAAAAATCTTGGAGCTGGCCACAGTCTTGTGCTGCTTGTTTTAACTCAAAAATCCTATATGATACAAAGCATTGTATAAGGCTGTGTAACAGACTGCTGTGTCTACACTCAGGTTTAATAGGGAGCAAGTCATGGAAATATCATTTCTTCATTCCTGAGCCTCTTTCAGTCTTATGCCTACGTACATATTTTCTGGGTCATTTATTTTTTCCTATACTAAAGAACACTATTGAACAGATAAAATAGTGAGAACTGGAGAAGATTGTATATGTCCTATCAGCATAAACAAATATGTGGAGTATACTCAGAAAAGCTATAAAGCTACTGGAGCATACCATTAGCCTGAACACAGGTAATATTGATTTAAAGGTGTTTCCAAGGATTGCAGCTCTTTATGTACCAGTTTATTCAGAGACGACACAGCATATCGTTCCAAACTGCACTTCTAAGCAGATATTTCTTATGATGCAATTGCTCTTTTGTGCTTCAGGCTACACTGTCATTTAGACATGACATTGTAACTGGCAGTCTATCTTTCGCTTTCTGTAGGGCAATAACTTTATTATGCTTCATTAATTAAAGCTATGGCTATTATTAAGTGGAACAGCTGTTCCGAGAGTACGAAAAAGAGCTACATTGCTATACTGACAGCAAAGAGATTGATGTGAGTTTTAAGTGCATTCTGTCTGTTCTTTGTTGCTTTAATTTTTTTTTTTGTGGAGATCTGCTTGAGAGTGCTTTTGAAGATCAGGATTACTGTAAACAAAACAAATTTAGCTGATAGCTGAAGCAATATTTGAACAAGAAAGACTAAAAAGTCCTAAACAAGAAAAACTTCTGCACGTATTTCATCTGCTTAGGTGATTAAAACATAATACTCCAACATGAAATTGAGAACAATTATTTTAATAATTTAAGGAGTTACTCAACTTCAGAATTAAATCTGGTTCGATGATTAAAATACAGGGCAAGGAACTGGAAGGCATAAACTCTATTTTCAGTGTTAGCACTGACTCACTGTGTGATATTAAGCAAGTCACTTATTTAACTGTCTCACTCTCTCTCTCACCTGTAAAATGAGGGAACCTAACTCGCAAGTTCTTTGTGAGATTAATTAACTGAACATTTCCTGCACACATAACATTTCTTGAATGTAAGGTGGTGGAAAAATTATTATTAAATGCATATATGAAGAGCATACAAGTGCAAAACTGGGTAGTTTCTATAAAGGAAACTCATGTCTCTTTAACCTTTGAATTTTTTAAGCATGACAACAAAATAATTAACTACAGGATCTACTGGTCACCAACACAAGTGAGCTAATCAGTGATATCAAGATTGGAGGCAGCTTGGGCTGCAGTGATCATGCACTGGTGGAGTTTACAGTCCTGAGGGTTATGAGTAAGATGAATTTCAGGAAAGCAAAAATGTTATGTTTTCAAGGTATTAGTCAATAGGACCCCCTTGGGAAACTGCCCTTGGGGACACGGGAAAATAGAGCTGGCAGATCTTTACGGATGCCTTCCATAGAGTGCAAGAGCTTTTGACTCCTGGATGTAAGAAATCAGGCAAGGAAGGCAAGAGACCATCATGGCTGGTCAGATTAAAGGGCAAGAAAGAAATGCACAGGCAGTGGAAGCAGGGACACATATCCTGGGAAGAGTATAGGGATGCTGCCTGGTTGTTTAGGGATGGGTTGATCCTTGGAAACATTCAAGGTCAGGTTGGATGGGGTTCTGAGCAACCTGATCTAGTTGAAGATGTGTCTGACCATTGCAGTGGGTGTGGGACTAGACGTTTAAAGGTCCCTTCCAACTCAAACTATTCTATGATTCCAAAACTCTATGTGAAGCCCTTGAAATGAGTTTATAAATTGAAAAATTGCATATCCATAAAATAGACAGAGCAATTATAACTAAGCATAAAAATACATCACCATTCTTTAGTAGAGCACACAATTAAAAGACTAATGTGAATTGTTCTCTCCTACGATGTATAAGCAAATTTACATTTAAAGAAAGTACAAGGTAGCAGATTTAAATCTGGAGAAAGTAAATAATAGTGTTTCTTTAAAAAAGCCACCATTTTTACTGAACTCACTGCAACACAACATCATTGGAACCAAGATCTCCGTGAATTCAAGGAACAAATTTTGACATGAAAATATGCATATCCATTGTGATATTCTATTAAGTCAAAGAGCTAAAAACCCCTCTTTGCACAGTGTAAGTCAACTAATACTGCTAGGTATTAAAAAAAAAAATCTCCTGTGAAATCGATCCAAACAGCTGGTTACTCTGGACTCTACTTGCAACTGTATCAGAAGCACCTGGTACAAGTCACTGTCAGAGACAGAAGCCTGGAGTAGGTGGACTAATGGTCACCTCTAGGTACAGCAGTCTTGATACTGCTGAGGCTAGACTGAGCACACCTTTAGCCTCCTTCTACTCTTATCTTTGCTATCTTCCAGAAAATGGCAGGTTTGTTCTGTCATAAAATTAACTACAACAGCAACAGAAGAGTGTCCAGCAACTTTTAAATGAAGAGGAATTTTTACCTCACAATGCAGTTCAGCAGATAACAAAAAGCAATGATTTTTACTAATGTTGTGCTGTGACCCCATGGATGAGCTGACCAAAATCACAGTGAGCAAAGAAAAAGTGGGTAATGTGGATCAATGACACATGCAAAGTTTATGTGTTTCCTGTACAGTCACTTGCCTCACCAAAGACAGTTTGGGGAGGGGACACAGTTTATTTGCACGTTTCTAAAGCCAGTTATTGTTATCTTAAATATTCACAAAAACATCACTACCGCTTTCTGTTGCTTCCATTCCAGAGTGAGGGCTTTTTGTAAAGCATAGTCATAAGTCATTTACAACTTTGGAGTGAAATTGGTGTTTGGCACTTTACCGGGGCAACGCACACAGGAAAATTCAGAACTTCTAGCCTTTTAGAAGCAGCTTTCTAGGCTAATAGATAACTTCTACAATATCATTTGGTAGATATAAATGCAAGCTGATTATTTACTTTCATTGTAACTTGTTTTGCACCATGAATTCTGGATTATATGAAGTTATTCATACGCTATAATGATAACTACAAATACATTATTGATATAGTTGACAAGTTTCTACTAAGTTAGCATTGCAGAGACATCTAGATGAAACCTTAGGCCTTCCATCAAGAAGGGCAGAGGCTTTAGCTCTGCATTTCCGAGCTAAAGACCAAGATAGAGAAGTGCAGAAGTAACACCACCACCACAGGTTATGTAGTAATGCTAAAAAGAATTGTTGACTCACTGTTAATGTTTACTTGGCCTGTATGCTTTAGGGATGAGTGGTGATTAGTACAGAAAACTACTTCTTTTATTCTCCTTTTGTTTTGCTTATTACTAGCAAGTACTGCTGCTTTCATTAAGTCAAGCAAGATTAAGAATAAATAAGAGGTGCTTGTCATCCAGCATTAACACCATGCCATGTGCTCACACACAGCTGCTTGCCTATACATTTTAGCAGCTATTTTTTCCTGTCTGTCCACAGCGAATGGGTATGTTGCCTCACACAGTACATATACCTTTTCCTTTTCCTACACTTAGCCCACACCTTTAATCCAGTCCCTGGACTCTGAGAGCCTCCCATGTCACTGCGATCCCTTTTCTCACCCCAGCTGGGCTAGGACTTTCCTTTCTTTTCTCACTTCAGTGATGGATAATGACAGAGAATTCTCCTTTCACTTGTAGTTATGTCCCTAACTGCACATACATGGAAATACATAGAGAAATGATCTTCCTTCAATTCAACTTTACAAGCTAGATAGATCTTTCTAGACTTTCTTAGCTGATACTCACTGTGCTTAAAGGGTCGTCTGTCCTAGCGCAGCAATTTCTTAAGGAATATGCGTAAGGCGGGCAGGCGGACAATGGCAAAAGCAGCAATGTTACAGTATTATGAACCAATTCACACAATGACTGTAACTGGATTCCTCCCAAAGCCTCGGAAAGCTGCAAGAAAAGGGAAGGGCTCAGGATATGATATCATGCACTCATTCTAAAAACAAGGAAACTGTTGTACAGGATTGAAAAAGTAACAGCTTAAAAATTCCTGAATAGCCAATAATAGAAAATTACCTTTCTCCTTAACATTCCCTACCCTCTCCAGTGAAAAGTTTCAATAAATTCAAATGACAAACTTACAAACATAGAAAAACAATACCTATGTCATTACTAGGACTAGTCTAAGACGTGTATTACAACGGAGCCACCTCAGAGCACTGCTAAGTGTTGCCTGGCTTTCTCTGTTGTCTGTTCTTATTTCAGACATAAGCTCTGAGCTTGTTACTGGTTCTGTTCAGGAAATACGGCAGTACCCAGCATAGAGGGCTCTGCAGCTACAGCTGGGTTTGCATAAGCAGCAAGGACTCGTGTGTATCTGCCCCTTGGCAGTTCCCTGACTTACTGCCTTTTTCAATGAAAGTAAAATCTTCTCAAGCACCTAAGTGACATAGGAATCCAATTACTATTTCCTAAAGAAATGTAAACATACAGGCTTGTAAATCTCATGGAATGTCAGATTTACTGGGCTAAGTTTTACTCCTTAGAGCCCTGTCTAATTACAAACACGTTTTAGAAATAATAATCTGCTCGCAGGGCTATATTATTATAAATTTATTTCCAAGGTCATCATTTACAGCCTTTTAAAAAATAAGTTAATAAATACTTGAAGCAAAGGAGATGTCCTAACTCAGCACAACTGTTCTTACACTGAAAGTTTCTGAATGCTTTGAATTTGCTTTTTCAGATCCAAAGAAACACCTGCGTGCCTGGAAGCTTGTCTGTGCTTTCGAGCTCTATCACTTGGTCTGAGTTGTCACTCATTTTTCTCTCAGGTTGTCAGGATATATTTGTTTCTGCTATAATCCCATAAAACACTCTCAGAGGAAAATTTAGCTCAGCCTTCAAGAACACAACATTTTAATGTTGTGTTTGGAATTGCTAAATTCTCTGTTACAGCAGCATTGTGCTTGCCTTTCAGATTTCTTTTTAAGTGTTAAAAATTTCCTGTCATTTTTAATTTTTTCACTTAATTAATCCCAGATTCATAATTAAGGCCACCCACGAGTATTATATTATAGTTTACCAAGGTTTTCAAGCTCCTGTATTGGTTTTTGATATTAAAGGAGTTTAGTGATAAAATGCCCATTTTATAGTTTCAGTATTTGTCAGTACTCTTCTACTGAGCTGTACAACAGGGTGTTGCTCTTGAAGCTCTTTTGTTTAAAGAGAAATATCTTGCTGCCAGATTTCTTGTTCTATTTGTGCCCTTTGTTACTGGGCTTTCAATTTCAGGAACTTGTTCTATTTAAGAGGACAGTCAAGAACAATACTTTACAATATAATATTTATTAAACAGATGCTGGTATTATCAATGTTTGTTTATCCAGTGGTGATGTGTCTCCCAATTAAACCAGCAGTAGCAGTAAGATAAACTGGAACACAAAATCATTTTCTTCATAAAGATTCTAGGGATTTTTTTAACTTGTATTTCTGAATCAAGGACCTTTAGTTGTTTTGTGTAGTAAAGGCTAGTGACTTCTCAAATTGGGCAAATTTAAATTAGATGTGAGGTTGAGGAGTGAACTAAGATCACCAATACATTCACTTCTGTACAATTTGGGAAGTCCTTCTCAAAAACTATGCTACAGTTTATATTTACATTTCTGTTTCTCTGCTTTTGCCTTAATTTTTAGTAGTACTATAAAACCTATTTAGGTGGTCTGCTGGATTTGAGAAGATTTCCTACAGCAGCATAGACTTGTCACAGCTTTGGGCTTGATTTGGACATTGCATGTATTCACACACTGGAACACAAACCACACTCTTAAATGCTTAAAGGATGAGGGAACTGGAAGTGCTGCTTGCTATGAAGGGAGCAGGGGTACCTCTGATCTGTTCCTACTCCTCTCTGGCCCCCAACAAGGTTGCGCTACAGCACATAGGCTGCAGTGCCTGGACCATGGCTCAGCCCAAGCTCTGAGGAGGTGGGGTACTGACTGCATCATGCTCCTAATCTGAATCTGCAGGAAATTAAACAGATGATACCTTGGAATATTCCATCTGAAGATGTCTTGAAGACAACACACTCATTAGTAACCAGGCCTTGAGTCCAGACAGATGAAGCAAGCCTAGGCTAATGACAGGCATGTTGGTGTTGATTCTCTTCTTGGTTCTCTACTGATTTTGTCATCCGTCTGACTTCATCCCAAATTACTTCAGCGCAAGCAAGATGACAAGCAGACTAACTGTGCACAGCTCTGGTTTATTTTGTTGTATTCCTTTTTCTTCTTTCCAGAAAATCATCTTTCTCTTAGATTCTTGTGTGTTCTTCCTCTTTCTATTTTCCTTCAAGATTTAGTTAGAATTATGGAATCATGAAATAATTTTGATCAGAAGAAATCACTGGAGAACGTCTTATCCTTTACCCACTCAAAACAGGGCTATCTTCAAAGCTAGGTCAGGTTGCTCAGAGCCTCGCCTGGTTCAGGTGTGAATATCTCTAAGGGTAGACATTCTGGTCTCACTGGGCATCCTGTTTAAGGGTTTGACTACTCTCATTGTGAAGGCTATATGAAGTGTAACTCACATTATTCGGTGCATATATAAGTCTGGGATGTTTCCCCACATTAACATACAGCATCTGGTAGTAAAGCTGTATGCAGAAATAGTTTGGGGCTTGGGAAAGAGGTGGGAGGGAACTATGAGGAAATGAGGAAAATCCAAGCTTTTAGTTTTATAGAAGGTGGTAGGAGAGACAATGGTAAGCAGGAGTAAAAGGGATCATGGCAGAAAGGGAGGAAAGAAAAAGCTATTTCACAGGTCAGGGAAGGTTGCATGTGGAAGCATAACTCAGATAATGAGAAGGCAGCAGGACCATAAGTAAAATGGTCACCACCTCCAGATTTGGGTACCTCTTGCATCCCTAAATAAAACAGTGTGCCCTAGCTAAAAATATTTTTATATTTTGCCAGTTCTGGCATAAAGTTGATGACAGGAGCTTGCACATCATTTTGTTTTCTTAGGTTCCCTGTGCAATTTCAGCTGGATGTGAAGTATCCTTCACACTTAAAACAGTGCAGCTATTTTGGTGTGCTACTGTTCTCTTCTGGAGAAAGTTGCCTTTTTGTAGTAAGAGGTACAGATCCTGAAGCATGCAAACATAGACAACACATGATCTTTATACTGGAGTTTGTTTATAGATAGATCCAGTTTCAATCACAATTGATCACAGAGATCTCTTAGGGGTCTCTGGACTAAAATATGTTTTATAAATATATGCAAAGTTTGCTCTTCACGACAACAGCAAGGAGTTGGAGCAGTGATGAGAAATTTTAGTAGTGAGCACTATGAGGTATGAACCATTTTCCAACACTAATAAAAAGAAAAAATGAAAGAAGAATTCTTCTCCTTTGAAGATTATTTGATTGCTTCGGAAAAGGCAGTGTGATACTTAGAATTGCTCTCAGGTGTCCAAGAGCAACACTAGTGGCAACTATGTTTTGCAGTAGCAGGAAGCAAAGAGGAATATGGATGTGTGAAAAGAGGAAAAAAAGATCTTTAAGAAGGGTGAGATGAGTTTGTGTTCCTAAAAGCTAAAGTCTAAGTAATTTAGAACAGTAAATCACGTTTAGTTATGCAAATATGTTAACCAATGAGCCCTCACAATACCATAGTGAAGTAGGGAAGGATTATGCCTTGTTTTGACAGATGGAGAAGCACGGACAGAAAAGGCTAAGGTCTTACCAGGATCCTTGCCAGCTTCTTTCAAAGTAATTTCCAAGGAAGATCTTTCTCTGCAGAAAGCTTGAAGCTACAGATCTCTCTCCAAGTTTCCCTCTGTTACTATGGGAAAACAGAGATAGTCATAGGCAATGAATCTACTAGCCTAGCCTTTTTTTGGAGCTCTTACAGGATTATAACCTGAACAGAGAACAAGCGGAAAAAACCTTTTCTATGCGATAACTCACCTTGCTAGAGGAAGATTAGTCAATGGAAATTTGTGTCTGCCTATCCTAGTTACTAAATACATACCCATCCCTGCATAAGGGCAGGGGCAAAGGACTAGGGCAGCCAGAGTTGAAGCCTGAGTTGCACAGTCACACCTTTTTTGCTGCTGGCACTCCAGCCTCGACAGAAGTAAGAACATGGGAGTCCTAGGCTGATTTCCAGCATTGTAACAGACCTTACGCTTGAAGGATATCAGGTGCTGCGTCTCAGCTTTTCCATTTAGCCTTTCCACTCACAATCTGTGCAAGGCATACTCCAACCTTTCCCAAACACACACTTATGAGTCAGTACAGGACTGCTAATTTTTCCTAGGTATTTTCCACAAGGGACATTCTTCAGTATAAAGCTCATGTAACTTCAGATTAACTTTGTACTGCCCTATTAATCAGTAAAATGGTAATGTGACAACCAGAACCGTGCAGTGGCAAAGGTAAGTAGAGATTTAAGAAGTCATTACCATCTCATTCAATAAACTTGGTTAAAATGCTACCCTGCTTCTTTTTCTTCATTCTGGTAGCTGACCACACTTGCATCAAGGTACTTCATATGGTCAGGTGTACCTTGGGTTTGCCATTCTTTCCCACAAGTGTCTGAAATAGACTTGATTATTTCCCAGCTAAACCAAATTCAGTTCATTTGAATGTTGTCGGCAATAGGGTTTTGGTCTATCTGTGTTTACATCCTAAACACAGCCTTCACAGAAGTCCAAACAGAAAAATCATTTGGAAGGTCTCTTCACTGCAACTTCTCTCTACAATGAACTATGTTGAAACAAATCTGGAGATAAATGGCACCTCGACAAAACAACCTTTTGTGTGCTAGCACACCTCAAACTTTTGGAGTTTAAAACCTGCAAATTCTATCACATAAAGGCTGCTAATACCTCTTTATAAATAAATACTTTAATTAATCTTAATGATCCAGGGGTTATATACTTAGTATGTTCACTACTCACTAATCACGGGATGTTAACCCCTCGCATCATCAGACTGAACCACTGGACAGAGTTTCTGTGTCTTGATCTTCTCATGCAATTTGAGCAGTGTTTAAATAACTGTTCCTATATCATTTTAATGGCACATGCACAGGTTTAAGAATCATTTTCTGAATGCTAGGATATGATACGGAGCTGGAACTAGTGTGTCAGAATGGGAGAACCCTTTCCTTGCTTATTCATGGTTTTCTTAGTTTCACCTAGGCCTACAAGCTTCTAGTTTAGCCTGTTCAGAGGGAAACAGGAAGACAAAATCCACTTGTTTAGAAAAGGATTTTCTTTATCAGAAATTTTTTACCTTCAAAAAACCCCTCCCATGTCACACATTTTTTTTTTTTTTTGCAAAATAGCAAGTGATCCGTCTTTTCTCAGTCTGATCTCACTCCTGTAGCTTCCAGGTTTTCTCAGCATCTCAGGTAAGACAGAATGCCTCCTGTTTCTCTCTCCAGATTATTTATTTTAATATTTGTCAATGATTTTCTCTCATTTGCAGAGAAGCCTCCCTCTTTATACGTAGGCTCCCTCCTTTAGTCATATACTCCAGCCAAAACATTCCAGCTCTGTCTGCATAAATTGAATTGGTTGTTTTGTAGGATTAGGATAGCAATGAGAGATGCTCAGACATGACAGCCCTTGACTGCCTGATGCTGGTCTGTCATTTTAGTTATTCCAGGTGAGGTCAAGCCCTGTCTCTGGTGTGAGCAGCGTAATAGTCTAACATAGTCCTGTCTGGACTAGAAAAATACAGAATAGAAAACCAAATACAAACTCAGGCTCACAGTACAAAACCAGCTTATAGTTCTATTTTTTCTTCTCCAATTGGTATCTCATAATTTGTAATAAAAGCTATTGGGATTGCCATGTGGTTATTAGTTAGGAGAAGAACAAAGGAGAGAGAGGAAAGCACGACTCAGAGTGGTTTACTTGTTAAAGAAACCAATTATTTAAGTATTAAAATATGAAATGCATTGCACAGAAAGGAAAGTTCTCCATTTAATTGCTATTCACAGTTATTCTTAGTCATTATAAGTTATAAGGTATCACCTAGTCTAATTAATCACATCCTGAATTACCACGCATAAAATAAACCTGTATGTTTGGGAGAAGGAAAAAAAAATGCACAGGGTTATGTTGTGTGATTTGCTCCTGTTCCTTATCCATCTATCTTGTACCCCAGCTTCTCCTGTTAAATCCTCCCAAAAATAGGTTGCAAATGCATTTTAACCTGTGTAACTTTCAAAGTCAGTTCACGTTTTCACAAGATAGAAAGACAAAAATAAAATTAATCACAGATTATTCGACTCTTAGCTAAAGTAATTTCCTATATTCAAATTGCATTTCATCCACTAAGAAAGTCTTTAATTTAGTTTTCACTGAGTAGTCTACTTTGCACAGCAATGTATTTTTCTGAGTGTGGCATCTTAATTTGCTATATACTGTTGAGCCACTAGATGTCCCTCGGCCCTACATAAAGCTCCAGACACGAGAAAATCGATAATTAATCAGCGGGACTGAGTTAGAACTCAAGCAGTATGGAAGCATGTTTGTTTTCACAGCATGCAGGGGTTTTCTGTCATAAATGCTAGTCCTTTGAATTGCACCACTGAGCGTGATTCTGTAAATAGTGGCAGTTTCAAACACTGACGTGCCAAACACACAATAAATGTTAACTATGTTTGGACAAAGTGTATATAAGGCAAATACAAAACCCAGGGGAAGATGGTGCGGAGGAAAATAGCCATGAATTACAGAGTAAACTGGGTTGTTCCATTCCCAACTATTCATTGACAACAGCATTTTCTATCTACATATGTTACTACTGATTTTATTTTTTTTTTTTCTTTTTTTCTATTCCTGAAGTAAAATGGTAGTCTTTCTTGGCAGTCAGAGTAGATCTTATTTATTTAAGACATACATTTGTCTGTAGTCTAGTTGGGGTAAACCACTACCTGGATTTAGATAATTACAGGCTAGCTGGGGAATGAATAGTCACTTCAGTACCAAAGTGTGAATGCTGGGCAATGTAAACCAGACACAATACCAATAAAGACCTTTGATTTATACTGATGATGGTGAAAGCAAAGTCAAACACTACTCTGAAGGAAACAAACTGTTTCACTGGGTAGTTTCAGGAAGCTGCTTGCAACTGCCTACCAGCTGTACAACTCGCTTTTCCCTTCCTGCACACTATCTGCATTTAGCAAGTTTCCTCCATATACACAGACCTGACCCCTATTAGTGAATTTATACCATCAGCACTTTGCCAGACTCTGCTGCAGAAAGTGCTGCATCTCTAATTCTGTTTTGGAAACTCTTCCTCAGACTAGGACTCACTTCCTTGGTATTTTAAATTCACAGACTGGGAAGAGAAAGGTCACTTCTAAGGAAAAAAAACCAGAAGAAACCCTTCCTCCAGATTAGTTTTGCTTTTAAAGTCACATGGGTGGTGGCAAATCACATCTATGTAAGAAACAGGACTCCAATGGCCTTTTGGGGTCACCAAAATGTTCATGGCAAAAGGTCACAGCATTTCTTTTCCCAGTTGGCCTTGAGATTTGTCCTGAAAAACAAGGTGCTGCCATTTTTCAGTAAGAATACATACAGAGGGTTCTGCCACCTCAGCATTACTAGTCTCCTAATTTTAATGCCACTGACTAAATAATATAGATATTCATTGCTAATGAAGTATCAGATCATGGTGTATGCTCTCAATATTACTTATGCTTTTAAAGCCTGATGATTTCAGAAGGAGCTTAAGCATCTAGATGCCTTTATGAGTCTTGGTCCTCTTCTCAAAAGAAAAAATTATTCAGTCCTCAAGAATGTGTTTGTTTGTCCAAGGCAGCATCAAAGCACGGAGAGCTGGGAATCTAATTGCTAAAACCTACACAATATGCTTATGGTCTTCTCTACTTGAGGCCTTTGAACTCTTCTTCTGTTTTTCCCTCCCAGCTGTCCTCAAATTGGCTCCACTGGAGTGAGAGATTGTGGAAGAGATACTGGATACATCAACCATTTCTGGCCCTTCAATTACTGCATTGTCTAGAGCTGCTCAGATGATAGTTAATGACAATCTTGCAATTAATACACTGTAGACTGATGACCATCTACCAGTGATACTAGAGAGAGTCAAATGCAGAACCCAATGACCATCGACATGAGATGTTCTTAATCCTTTCAGTGGAATTTGTATCAGATTATTATTTCCACTGATGAAAGATAAACCATTTTGGGGCTAAGAAATATTACAGTTCCATATAATCCCTGGTGTTCTTTCTAATGCTTAATAGCTCTGCTCTCACCAGTTATCTAACTTAGTCTGAAGCTAAGTGTTTGGGTTTTTTCCACAGGCTGATAAGTACATTACACAGAATCTCCCTTCCCCTTCTGTTTATTCTTCTTGTTGGCCATTTTTTTTTTTTTCTAATAGGAAACTGAGAACTAAGAAATGGAGACAACAGAATGACCTATTGAACCAATTTTGCTCCACAGCATAGCTGACAGGAGAATGGCTGCCCCAGCTCAGGGTTCTGGGAACAGAAAACCAGATGTTTCTTGGCTACATTTAACAGATGTTATTCAAGTCTGAAAGAACATTTTAAAATGCAAATCCCAAGAGTTTGTGTACTTCCAGAGTATTCAAAGAATGGGAAAGTGGAAATGTCTTGCAAGTGTTCAAGTAGTGCCAAGCATGCCTTCTTTTTTTCTTCCCCCACCTCCCCTTTATTTTTCCAAATTAACTTCCCCAGTTTAGCATTCCTGTGGCTCATACATACACCAGAACATGCATTGGTGCCTACATACCTTAGATAATCAGATTGGGTAGATTAACACAGCCACAAATTTAGCATGTGACCTTGGGCAAATCACTTGATTTCCCTGTATCTCAGTTCTCCACTTGTGCTACCTAGAGCTTGTAAGGTCTCCACAAGTGTCTCTCTCAACTACCAGTATCTACAATAGCTAGAGCAAAGAAACCATAAATAAGAACACAGCCCTGGGGTATTAACATAAACCAGACTTTAAAAATTACATTAACTACCAGCTATTCAGTAAAGGGTGATAGTACATAAAAGAAGTGTGGGGTTTTTTACAGGGTAATTGCAGATGATCCTGTCAGCTGTGGATGCTCTAAGTCCCAGCATAAAGTGGAAGAGTGGAAAGGCAGAAGTACAAGAAGACAATAGTTTCCACCCTATCCTCTGAGCAGATTCAGGTTGCTTTGTATTCAACTGTAACAGCCAATTCTTCATTTAGAGCATCTTCCCAGAGTGACCAAATTATGACCCTCAGAATAAGCCAAAACCAGGGAGGGCAGGAAGCGTGTGCTTACCCCTGTGTCTTACCCTGAGCCTGCCAGGTTTGCCTCTGAGTACATTTAGCACACATACAGGAACTCTTCTGTCAAGCATCACAGAATCACTCTCATGCTACAAATAGAGAACTGAAGTGACAGCATAGAAGTGATGACCAAAATTATACATTAAAGTCCATGGAACTGTGCATTTCCCAAGAATAAGCATTAGCCCATGTTTACACAATTTCCTTCTTCCAGTTATGCCAAGTAAATCACAAGAGCTGGCTGTGATAAAACACTCTAAGCACTTCCTTCCCTGGCTGAAACCAGAGAACTGCTACCAGCCCCAAAATAGAAAATGCCTCAGCTTAAACTGATTACTAGCTCTCTTGTTGGTTTTGGTGGAAGCGAAGGAGGAGATGACTTTGCTGAAAGAGTTCCTGAACTTGTCAGACATTCCTGATATTGAGAGTACTGTACAGATTTGCGGCTGGGGGAACTGAAGCTCTTTGCAGGGGAGAGAGGTGTCACCATCTATCCCAACAGAAAAGGAGCAGAAGCACAAATCTCATGAAGCTATTTCCCTGATGTTCAAATGTATTTGCAGAAATTTCCTGGTATTCTCCCATACACTGCTCTGATACATAACACATGTACAGTACATTAAGACAAATGTGTTATCTTTTAATAAAGAGTTATTGTGAATATGATTCTATTTCACTAGAGCTGAGATAATCCCCACTTTTTAAAATGCAAATTTAGTCCAAAATTGATTTCTCCATGGAAAACTAAATACTCTAAAAAAAAATGTTGGCTTTCACAGAAATATCATTCTATCTGAAAATAATTGAACCATTTTTCAAGTATTTAAAAATAAAAGCATAATATTTGGGATTAGAAATGATTGAAGCATTCTCCAAACATTTTAACTATAAAGACAGGAAACTATAAAAAAAAAGAACTCAAGTGCTGACTTTTGGAATGAAGATAGCTTCTTGTTTTACAGCCAGCCATAGAAGAATTTTCCTGTATCTTTATCGAATAGTGTGTATAATGTAGCAGCCTTAGGGTTTAAAATACTTGCAGTATTACGCCAGTATTATTAAGGTCAATGATTAGAATTTAGTGTAGCCTGTAATACCACAGAAGAAATGAAGCTGCGTGCTCATCGTCTTTCACGGCTACAGTCATTATGCCTGCTCCTTCTATTTAGCTTTCATAAATTGTTCAAAATTTTATTGATAGAATTGATAGTGAAAATATTGCTTCTCAACATCTGGTTTGTATTCTTCTCCCAGTTACACTGGTGCAACTCTAAATTAAACCAAATACCTTACATGAAGCCACTCCAAATTTATGACGGTATAAGGAAGAAGTGAACTTGGTTCTTTGTCTTTATAAGATGCCTGTATTTGCAGCCAAATAAAATCACATAGCGTTAGATACTCCGTGGCACAAGAGTGCCATCCAGCGGGAACTCCCAAATCTGTATTCACCGAGCACTGCCGGACAGCTGCTAGTAGCTCGTACTGGTTACACATACCAATCTGATAGCTGCAAATCCAAACTCCTGAGTAGATATCGCTAGGCTGAGAGGCATTTCTGTTAAAGATTAGTAACTTCTCTCTTTTTTTTTTTTATAATCAGTTTTCCATATTGAAATAAGTTAGACAACAAACGTAGATCATTTCCTGCTTGAGATGAGGAACATGCTGTAGTGGGAGGCTCCTGTGCTAGCTAGTCTCGGAAGCAGTGCATACCACCATTGGAATGTACACTGCATCTTGGCTAATAAATTCTGCTGCTTTTCAGCCCTCTCTGACAGCACGGCATGGACTCAGTTCTGATAAGAACACGTCAACACTAATGTGAGCATCTTTGCCAGAGCTTCACCACCCACTCTAGATGTGAGAGTGATAAAGCTTTGAGGCTGGTTTTAGGTGAAATTTATGCACCCAGACATCGTGTAACTACTGATAGCTCTGATCTGCAAAGAACAGGCCCTGAACTCAGACCTTCCACTTTCTGGATAACTGCTTTGCCTGCTCTAGTATATCATAAAATTATCTTTTCAGAGGGAATAGGTACAGTTGCAGTTGTGAAGACTCAGTCCCACTGGCATCTATTAGAAGGGTTTGAAGATTACATCTAGAACTTAACTGCTCTGGGGACTTGAATGAAGTAACACATAGTTTTTAGTTCCTGCTTGAGTTGAGATACGCAGGAGTGCCAAGCTGATTAGCCCCATTGAATGGTTGCAGACCTGGGCACTTAGGGTGAGGTTCTACACAGAAGAGTAGCCTTTGTAAAAACATATAAGGTGGATTGGGAATTTAGGCATGATGCAAGGTCAGACACAGCTCACTGTGGTTCTTCACCATCTCTGGTTTAGATTTAGGAGCTCAAAATTCTGCTCTAAATCCTTATTTTTTAGACTTGGCCTAAGCAAATAAAATCCTGGTTAACCCTCCATGTATTTAATGCAGATTTTACCGATCTACCTTATTCTCTGTCTCACCCTCCTGTACCATCTGTAATGTTTTCCTTTGTAGTTAAATGTGTCTCTTGCAATAGAGATGTGTATGTTTATGAATTATTAATTGATTTGTTTGTCCTGATTACCCACAGATTAAATAATTTTGTACAGGGTTCCTGTTAGTGTTCTACATTCATCTTACTTTTAAACATAAATTAACTGGGGGCTTGGGGTCACCATTGCAGATAATACTTTCAAGGCAGGGAGCTCATCCCAATGAGCAGCCATTTCTGCAATGGTCTCTTCAGGAGATGTGGAAACAGGAGAAAGAATACTTTTATTTCAAGGTAAAATTCAATTTTGATGCATCTCTTGCACTAGCATGTAAGATGAGATATCAACTTGTTCCTATGAACAATACAACAGTGGAGTTTCTTCCTCTACTTTCTGTAAGAGGCCAATGGTCAGTATATAAAGAAACAGATAATTTCCCATTATTTCTGCGGTCATCTACTTCTACTTCACATTTCATTCTGGTCAAAAATGATCAGGTATTCACTACAATGGTACTAATAAACTATTTTACCTAGAATTTCCCTAGCCTAATTAGTCATATCCAAAATTATCTGCAATATTGAAGAGTGTTGAAAAGAAATTCTATGCAAATGTTTTCCATTGAGGAATAAATATTTGAATGCTGAAAATGAGACTTTTTCTTCAGCACTAAAGTTAATATGATTTGACCTATTAATTTAGTGTGGTACAATTGCTTTGAGACTATGAAAGAAAGAGACCAGTAAATCAGCTTTTTGTAAGTTTTACAGCAATTCTCATACTATAGACATGTGGTAAAATGAAACAAAAGGTAATTTATGTTTCTTAGTTCCATAGCAGATAAGCAAATAAAAAAAAAAAAAAAAAGTATCCTCAGACATTTTCAAAGTAGTTTGATTCCTTTTCTGCTAATAAAACCCATGCTGTAATCCACAATTCATTTAAAATTTAAGGAAAAAAAAATTCAAGCCCGCCCCTTCAAAACAAAGCAGAACACAAAAGCTTATCACCAGAAACACAGATATTATTTGATGTCTTTGAGATTAACACTGTTTCTTGCATTTGTCCCACACAATGCAACATACCTTTTGCCAGTCTTTTCTCAGCTGAACGGCCTTCTCCTAGATAAGATTTTATTGCTGGCTCCTGTGCACAGGTAGAGCAACCTTATCTTCTTGGAATGCAAGGGCTCTGTCATTGCAAATGGCTGCAGTGGGCACTTGAAGTGACTGGATTAATACTGATTTGTTGGCCAAGCAAAGCTTTGGAGCAAAGGTGGGATACAGAGAAAAATCAGAGTTTACATTTTCTGAACCCTTTCTTGAAGCTTGTTATTTAGGAAATAAAAAATACTGATTAGGGGTTGTCTAAATTTAATGAAATCTCAATACTGTTCATATTTGATCAGACTAGAGATGAAAAGCCAACAGGCACAATCACATCCGTCCAGGGCTCAGACCTCAAAGGATGATGAGCCAAAACAAAGTGCTCCCTGCAGATCCGTAAGGATCTGTCACCTCCTGTTTCTACTGTGGACAATATAACGACAGAAATAATTAGCTAATCTTTTGTTTAAATAAAGCATTTGGGAAAAAACTCTAAAAATAAACACTGATTCATTCCTTGTCAGGGAAGTTTCTCCTGTCAATTATCACATTGTTACTGCTGTTTTTAATCTAGTCAGATGGTGAGATTGGCAATCCCTTCTGCAGGGGCTTCTGGGTGTTATTTTGTAGAGAATCTTGCTTGAAGGACTGATTACTGCTTTTATGGGAGCCAGTGGGAGTTTGGCCGCAGTCCTTCACGCATGTTAATTTGAGGGACTTCCAAATGTTAGCTAATGATCTCAGAGTTCTTGTTATGAAAAAAATATGTGAGTTTGTTTTGGAGTTTGGGTTTGGTTTAGGTTTTTTGTTTGGTTGGTTTTGTTGTTGGTTTTTGTTTTGTTTTTTTTTTTTTAATTCCTAGCAAGAGGCAGTTAAGAGGGTCTAGGGAAAGTTCTGCTCTGTAGTTCTGGACTGACCTCTCCATAACACCTAAAGTCTTAGCATAAAGGCAGAAGCATATATTGCTACCATACTCAGATAAATTGTGCATAATATATTATAACTGAAGGTATTCATATTATTCATATAGTCCAGGCCACATGCTTTGCATTGTTATGGACTGGGTGTATCTATGGGCCTCCGTTTATGGTAACTTAAAAAACCCCAAACAATTACACTTTCTTTTTTAAGAGCAATACCAAGGGAAAAGTAGTAGCCTCCACCCCAAAGCAGGAAAACACATCTATATGGAAAATAGAGGCACGTGTGGGCGGGGGAAGTTTCATTCCTGACTGTTTTATGAAGCCTTATGTAGCTGTAAAGGAGAAACAGAGAAAAAAACCCAAGCAAACCCAGTGGCTGCTGAAGCAGATGAGCAGCCAGCCAAGGACACAAGTCACAGCAAGCACTGGGGCTGTGGCTCAGAGGAAGGCGCAGAGAGCGCGATCTTTGGGCTAAACTCTGACTTGAAAGGGCTTGGAACACAGCGCAGAAACACACAGCTGCTCTCCCTTCCCAACAACAACTAAAAAAAAAGGAAAACAAAACAAAACATCCCTAGAGTAAGTTTGATTCTGGCTGCGTTCAGGCCCGAAACAATATTTTATGTATTTCTCATGAATACCAGGGCTACGCCACAGTAGCAAACGAGAGCGACTCGTTTCTCCCAGCGATGTATCAGCCCGCGGCACCCCGCAGCTACCCGGCCGCGCAGTCTCCCGCCTCCATCGCCACCCGCTTCCCCGCCGCCCTACGAGGGGACCCAGCGGGCAGGCGGAGCCGGTCCTGCCCCCGGTAGCGGCGGTCACGCCAGGCCTGAGACACCCGCCAGCTCCTCCCGGAGCCTGTCACCCGCAGAGGGACAGGCAGCAGCGGCGCGGGCAGGCGGCAGCACACCGAGACGCCCCACGCCCGGCCCTGCCTGCGCGCCTCCTCCGCTCGCTGCCACCGGCCCCACCGCCCGCGGGAGGTGAGGGGGAGCCCGGGGGGAGGAAGGAGGCGGGCGGAGGCGCCCGCCTGCCGGCCAGGGGTGGGGGTTTCGCGGTCGGGTGTTGCGGGACAGGCCGCCCGCGGCAGCGGCCCTCGCCTCACGCTGTACCCGACAGCCTCCCGGCGGAGGGCTGGCGGCCGTTGCTCCCGCCGTTAACCAGGCCGCCCTGGGGCCGCGGGATGGGAGTCCCTTCCCTCCTCCTGGGGGGTCGGGTGCCTGTATCCCCTCGGAGCGCAGGGGTTAGGGGGAGCGCCGGGTGCGGTGGCCCCTGCGAAGGCAAACCTGAGGGGAAGCAAAGGAGGCAGGCAGGGGGGTGTTATTACCACCGGCCGAATGACGGCTCACGAGACCCTGAATTTAACATCAACCACACCTTTTTTTTTTTTTTTTTTTTTTTGGTCCACGTCTTGTCAAGAACAAGAGCCCGCGGAAGGGCCACCCCCGGGGGGGAGGAGGGGAGGC
>JANHGN010003321.1:0-10942 GCA_024605025.1 Megaceryle maxima
ACAAGTCCTTTTTTCCATGAGCTGTATACTTCTCTCTTCCTTGAAATCTCCTTCAGAAGCTCCCTGCTCATCCATGTAGGTCCTCCTTTTTGCAGAAAAGAAAGTACTTTACTCCCTTCTTCCAGCTGATACAGAAAACACCACTAACCTAAACCCTACCACAAACACGCACACTATGAACACCACAACTACTGAGTGCATCCCCTGAAGACTTATAAGCTACTAGGCTAAACAAATGTTATACTATATAACTGGGTTTTAGAACTCTAACAAAGGAAAGGATGCCTCACAGAAGTGTTTCTGCTGATGAAGAATATTACTGCATAGATATGGCATAGGTGATATATAGAAACAAACCCCAAAGGTTTCGATTGGAAGATAATAAGATTTTTCGATGAAACTACACTACATAAACAAAAGTATGAGGGATTAGCAGTGGACTAGTTATATAACTATCATCAAGAAAAGGGGCTTCATCTACCATCCAAGTGAGGACTTACCACTCTTGCATTGGATTTTCCCTGCAATTCAGTATATAAGCATCTGAATCTACATGTAGGTATTCAAATGCATTGTCTACATGATGAATGTTAAGAAGCCTTATCTTTTCCTACTTCAGATAATAAAAGTAGAAGAGGTAGCAGAGTCATTATACTATTCAATCGGATAGGTCTGTGAGCAGTATATGACTACAACAGTGCTGTATGGGGTGAACAGCAGCCCCTCCCAAGATTCAAGCCAAAACCCAATATTTTTTTGTTTCTTGTTGATGAAAGATGACATCATTGGAAGAGAAAGCTTTAGGGTTTTGCTTCTCTGCTGACGTAAACTTTGTATCGCACTCTTACAAAAGTAAATATTACTCTGTCCCCTATGGCTTGCACTGGGTTTCTATCACTTGAGGAATTTTAAAAATCAACTTTCCCTGATGATTATGCAGTGTCAAGAATGTCTTCAGAAATATGAGGATGTTTCTTCAGAGAGAAAGAAAATAAAAGTAAAAACAAGTAAGAAGGAAGGTACTTTAATTCACCTTGTATGAAAGATGTAGCATTCTCACTGCATTGTGGTTGCATCTAAACCAAAACTAATTATCCCCATATGACTGGCAATTGCAGATACAAAGAAAACAAATGTGGGTATCAAAGTATTCATGTAAAAATAATCCGTGAATCATGCTAGCAAAGGTCATATCAAAGTTGCATACTGGCTTTTAAAGAGAGGTTAGAAAAATTCTTAGGGAAGTTGCTGATATACTTAAAAAGAAAGGAAAAAACCACTCTATGGTTCAAGAAATTATTTTTAAAATATTTATCATCATACAGGTAATTTATTGCAAAATGCACAGGTTTAATACCACACTAATCTCTGCTCAGTATCATGGTTTCCATATACAGTAAATAGGCAGAGCATGCTATGTATCTGAGATTAAAAAGTGGCCCCTCAGTCACTAAGTAGGTTTTTCTTTATGCATATCCTATTTAAAACCTAAGGACCCACTTTCTAATCTCTAACAAGCAGGATGCAGTTAACAGACATCTACAAACGTTGAATATTGAATGTATTGAATACATGTGAATCAGGTGATTTCTGAGAAATGCAGTGATATATGTCACAAATTCAACATGAATTTTAGGCATTAAATCTTTAGAGTAAGAGTAGCCATGTTAACACTGACGCTCTAGAGACCTGCTTTCGTTTTAATGGTCATGGAAGTGAGGATTTCTGTGCACACTTCATTTTATTCCTAGTAAGACTAATTTCTTAACTGACATAAGGAAAACAGACATCTTACTAGCAAAATATAGTATCTTACACAGGATTTAAACCTGAAGTGACGATCGAAAACTGGAAGATATACAGCTATTACAAAGCATTATTTCTAGTTACAGAACCTATGTGGAAGGACGAAAACAACCTATTCGTTTTCAGGGTGAGAAGCCAAAAGGCTGATTTTCTGACATGAGCCGAAACCCTCTCCTGCACGCCCCTGTTCTCGGTTTGTTTAACACCCCCAAGCACCAGCAAAACAAACGGCGGCAGCCCGATCCTCTTCCCCCGAGTGCCCTCTGCTGTCAGGCCCGTGGCAGCAGCAAAGGCCAAGCCCGCGGCTCGCTGCCGGCCGCAACCAGCGCGGCCAGCGCGGAGGGGGGCTGCCGGGGGGGCTGCTCCGTGATTCGTTGCGGGTTTTCCCCAGAGCCTCTTAAACAGCAAGTGGGGATCCTTTTAGGATGTTTTCAGGTCATCGGTAAATGAAAAAGGGGCTGCAAGAGATGGAGACAGGAATTCTTGGGGAGTTAACAAAGTCTTTCATTGGAACGAGGATGATGCTGGAAAAAAATGACGTATGCTGGGGCTTCTCTACCAGCCGTCATTCCCCTGCAAAGTGCTTGCTTCTTGGAAAAAAAATCTATGAACAGTTTCAGTAAGAATGGACGCTTGCTATATAATGCAGATTACTCAATCCATAACTCTTGGTGGAGATCAGAGAAAAGCAGAAAAGTTATGTGTCCCTGACTCACTGGTGTCAGCATTACAGCTTTATATTAACAATTAGTTTTAACTCAGTCACTGGGCCACTACTGTTCCATTATTACTTGAGTGGAGAGACAATAAATACAAACTATATCAAAATCAAACTTTTCTGCAAACTTTTCTGTATTTTATTTTCTTTTTGTGAAAAAGACATGCCAACTTTAGTTAATTGAAATGTATCGTTTCCATAGCTAATGCACACAGTTACACTAATTTTAGAAACCCTTTGTGTTACTTACTGCTTAAAATTGGTGATAAACAGTTCTAATGGAAGCAGAAGGCAATTACAGAGGGAGTAAATCAGGGGTCCTTTGAAGTATTATTATGGCTTTTAACAAAATTAAATTTCTTCTGAATATTTTAAAATATTCAGAATATTGGCAAAAATGACAGTTATTAACTCATGATAATTCTCTAGAGTTTCAGTCTTTTAAACATTTTGCACATAAGCAACTTTTCTCAGCAGTAGTCATTACACGTATTTTAGATAAAGGTTTGAGCGGAGCCTTGAAAATCACTTATAATTAAAAGTACCAAGTACGTCTCATGAAATTTTTTTCAGTTTGTTGTTAGACTTGTTAGTTTGTTGTTAGACTACTGAATTCATTAAAATAGCAAATACAAATGATAGCCTTAGTGGAACGAATTTTAAAGCTCACGAGTGGGACAACTATTCGTATCCCTTGTGAAAAATTTGTATGGAACTGTATGTGCTGCTACTTCATGCAAGATAAACAGTACAAAAGACATAATCATGTCTGTTCTCAAAAGGTAGTACTGTGTTACTTGTACATTACATTTGTAACAACAGTGCTCTAAAGTGCAATTAGGCTGAAATTTTCTCAGAATTGTCCTGCATTATGTATGTTTCAAAATTTTCTAACTCTTTGCACAAAAATGTCATTGCTAACATTTCTAGTTGAATTTATTACTGTGGAATTATTCAGTCATAAAGTATCAACACATGCAAACTCTGCCATTTTACCATCAATCTTGGTTCATGACAGGTCCCTACAGTTACCTGAAGCAAAATGATGGTTTGGTGATCTGGGAGAACAAGTTTTCTCCTTCTCTGTAAGTGGATGGCAAAAAACAGAGATCATGACAAGAAAAGGAAATCCTGGTGGGAGTCACTTCTCTGAGTCATGGGATTGCATGGAGCATCTTCAGCTTGGTGCAGGTGAGGAATCTGCCACAGCACCTGACCAGGCCCAACAGAACTGAGCAAAACTATAGCAACCAAAGAAAGACCCAAACAAACCCAAAATCCTCACTCGAGAATGGTAAAAACCCAGAAGTAACAGGAATTCTGAAACTGGGAAATTTGTGTCAGATGCAGAGTTTCTCCAGGCTTCTAGCTGTGCCGGAGCCAGAAGGAGTAAACTCACTCATAAAACATCTATAGATGTGTTGTATTCTACACATATAATTAAAAGCTCTCAAAGGCCCATCTGCAAACACAGACTACCTGCAGAAGTGGAATTAAGGAAAAGGACTTAATGGCACCACTGGAAAGCCAATGGATCTCAGAATGAACAGTAATAAAAAACAAAAAAAAAAAAAAAAAAAAAAAAAAAAAAAAAAAAAAAAAAAAAAAAAAAAAAACTGGGCAAAGATTGCTCTATATGCAAGTGAACTCAGGCAAACTGAAGTTTATTGACTCAAAGTTCTAACAAGGAGAAGCAGTAGGCAGCACCACCAGGGACTGTGCTTGCCAGGGCTGGGATGAATCAACAGAAATTTATCAAAGATAACATACAGTATAGTAGGGAAATTGTGGTTTGTTTGCCACATAAAGACCAGGACTTAAATTTTAGCAGTTGATGACTGCATTTTTCAAAGCACTAAGTAACAGACAACACCTGATTGTTCACATCATCAAAACATGCTAGAAAATTTTATCCAGCTTTGGGCAAAGAAACACTTCCTTATGAGCATATGTAAAAATAAGTGCTTCATGTAGAATGTTTAAACATAGCTTTTCTGTCAGCTTCTATGTAATTGTTTTAATGACCTCTTTGGGCGAGTATGGATCCTGACAAATTACATAATATAGGGCTGGGGATTCATGATCTAACAAAATGAAAGTTAACAGCTACTTCTGCTACAAATACACAACCCACAGTCTTGTAGAAGTTTGAGTAATTCTGCAAAGCCAAGATCATCACAGAAACTAGAATTTCTTATATTTGGGGAAGGAGGGAAACAAGATTTTTCTTGTTCCACTTTAATATATTTCCTGTGCACACTGAAATCTCAATATTATGCAGCAACAGCAGAATATATAAAAGAAAAAGAATAGAATAAACCTTCAAGCAGTCTTTTAAATAGAAAATAATGAAGCATGGAAGAAAAAGCCCTCAGACAAAACAGATAAAGTTATACCTTCTATCTCCAGTAGACCTGTGGCTGTTAGATTCCAGAGAAATGTATTTAGATGTGTGATTTCAGAAGCAGGCACCCATCACATATACAACCAAAAGAGGAAAAGCTGTTCCTAACACTAAGAAACTTTTCACACATCTTAAACATGAACAGATGTGAGTAGAGGCAGTGATTTTCTTAAACTATAGAAAGTGGTATGTATGTGCATTTATAGTATTCTGCCTTTTCACAAACTGAGATTCACTTAAACATGGTATACTTTGTAGGCTGCAACATTAGCTGAAAGTACTAGTAAAAATTGTTTGCACTGCTGCACTGGACTGGGATTTGCATTGACTGAGATGAATAAATCTGCGTTTCTGACAAAACACAAGGTGATCTAGAGCAAGGGTAGGCATCTTTCACCAAGTAGAAAGGTGACAATATCTGAAGTTGCTGCTGGTATTTCTTTCAGAACATGAGCAAAGTAAAAGATAAAACATTCTCATCAAAACTTCAAAGCAGCATCAAACAAAGAGGGAAAAGTAACAAACGTCAAATCAATTAGAATAGTCACTCAAAGCCAGAGAATCTACAGTGTCTACAGCCTATTTCTGTGAGTTTTCACTTCCAGCACTTAGTAGGTTTCAAGTTTGATCATTTACTTGCATGCACAGAACACTTAGAATTGTAGGGCAAAATATGATTTTTAAACCCTGGAAAAAAATCATAACTTACCCACATGCAAGATGCTTATTTTTATCTTTAATCCCAAGTTTTAAAGCAAAACAATACCTCTCCAAAGACACCTCACCAACAAAAAGCCCATTTCTATTGTAAATTGATAGTTAAAAAGTCATTCAAAATGTCTTTTTTTTTTCTTTTTTTTTTTTGGTGGAAGTATGTATCCCTAAATATGGTTAAAGGGCACACCAGACTTTTATATTTCCAGTCTCCTCATCTTGTCAATACCTGTGTTTTTCTATCATACTTGGTCAAAAAGTTTCACTTACTGATCTCTCAGCTGAGAGTGTAATATATAGCTTGTACACAAAACACATCAAACTTTAAGGCTTTAATATGTGCTTTTAGCATAAATACACACAGCCATTACAAGAGCACAGAAAAAATAGACTTAGAGGTAAGACCATGATCAGTCATGTTCAACAATAGCTTTCTAAAAAGAAAATTAGTTTGAAGATTTTCAGGAAGCCATCATAAATAATCTGACTCCTTCAAAAGCTTCAAAGGAAAATTTCAGGAAATTTTCTACTTAAAGAGCAATTCACATATCAAAGTATGTGTTTCAGTGTTATTTAGCACTTGCTTTACACACTAATATGAAATAACAATAACAATCAGCAGCTATATAGGATGGCGATGACATTTCATGGGAATGTAAAAATTATTCTCCTGGTTATGAAGTCCACTCTGGTAATACAAAAGTGACTTCTAAGTACTTTTGCAAGTCATTAAGTTATACCCATTTTGAACTGCATTTCCACCAACAAAATAATTAGTGCAAGGTTGTTAGATGTTGGAAAGAAACATCAAAATGTAAATCTGTTCACTTATTCATTGAAGCAACTTTGGAGAATTTTTCTGCAGAGATGTATATATATATGTACGTATCAGAAAATATACATCTGTATTATACATATTTATGTATACATATATAGAAAATGCTTAAATAATATCGGTGCAACAGAGTATTTGTCACAGGAGAATCTCTTCTGCTGTTAAGTGAAGGCAAAATAAATCCTGATTAATACCAGTGTGATGCAGTTGCCTGGGGGATGACAATATTCTTGCTGGGACAATCATGCAAACTTGATTATGGGCACACAGTACCAGACTTGATTTCAACAGCTGCTCTGTGTCAACAGCTCTATGTTAAAAGCCACAGCTACCACACTGGTGGATCTGAGAGTACCATGTACACATGAAAACAAAGTGCAGTAAAAATGTTAATTTTGAGCGTTGATTTATTTCAATTTGATTTTATGTAAGTAAGTGCTAGGTTGAGTAAACTGATTAGCTTATATAAATAGAGTCAATTTATCATCTCATTTCCATTTAATGAAGCAGTTCTATTTGACATTTTTATACTTAATGATGCTGGAAAACAAAGCATGAAAACAGACAGAGGAGGTACAGAGAAACAGCAAATGTAACAGAAGGTCTAAGAAGACTGCACTTCACCTACAGCATAGTAACATCTGTTACAGAAGTGACTGGTCTACAATTAATGCATGATAGGCTTAAATCCAGGCTCTAACAGCTGCCTCTACTGCATAGGACAGTACTAGAGCTTACCTTTTAAGTCCATTGCCTTGGTCTAGAGAAAAAAAAAAAAAAAAAAAAAAAAAAAAAAGGTCTATAGACTAAACTTACTAGTCTACTCTAAAATAATTTCTGTTCAGGAAACATAAACCTCGAGTTCATGTTCTAACGAATTAGCCTCAAATCTAGCTTTGTGACTTTGTCATCCTAGAGTATCTCCTTTTTTAATCTTAAAGTTTACTTCAATGAACTCTGAAATTATTTTTCTGCTTCCAAATTACTCTTCATGAATCCTTATTATAATACAAAAGAGATATGTTATCTCACCTTCCTCTTTTATTGTTTCTTAATATCTTAATTCTCAGGAGCAAAACTGTAACTATAACTATTACTGATTCTGAAACTTGCAATGCCCAATTTTAACTTCATGACTTTCAGCAGGATTATAGTTGTTCAGCACACTCAGAACATGTACTTCCACAAGATGGTGCTCGTTCTTAAAGATCCTACTTTAATGTGCCTAAACAAGTTAAAATGCTAAGAACTGTAAGAGGTTCAACAACTCCATGTCACCTGTGCAAGGATTTTCAATTATAAGACTCCAAAGCCTGCATTATAAAACGTTTTGACTAGGAAACCACGAAGAAAAACACTTCAAGGAGGCTAAGTTATATGTGAAAACAGGGTTTAAAGTACTGTAGTCTGTGGTCAGTGACCTCTTGGTAATCCAGCTGCACTCACATGGAAAGCATCTTGTCCCTCATTTCCAGAAACATGTTCACCATGGCAAAGCCATGGGAAGCAGAGACAGATGACACAGGGCCTGCAGAAGCGTCAGCGGGTATCGGGGTGAGGGGCTGGGTATGTGGAGCTGCAGCTGCCTCCAGGGTGCAGGCCAGGAGACACATGCTCCACAGCTCTCCTGTGTCCTGGGAAGAATCAGCCGACACCTTTCATGGGTGATACAAGTCACTTTACAGGACTCTGTGATGGAAACTGGTCACTTGGTTTCCAAATATCAGAATGGGTGTCGGGACCCTGGATTCATTTCCTGTTGCTGGCTCTTATTCCCTCAGTAAGGAGCTGCCTCAAATGAGTTCCAGAAAAGTTTACACATGCCCTTCAAGCCTGTAACAGTTGTGATTTGCTTCATGAAAAAGCTTCCTGGCAGCACTAGGGTTATTCCCAGGGTGAGGAACTCTACAGGGTAAGCAGAATTGTCAAAACTGGGGGTTTGATGTCTATTTTGTTTCCTCACTTGGGAAATGTAAGACGATTACATGTCTGAATCTTGGGGGAATGAGGTTAGCAGAAATCCAATAAATTTGTAAATTACTCATATGGACAGATAAATAACAAAAATACACATAATAAAATATTAATAGGCAGGTAAGGTTCTGCTTTTGACAAAAAAGAGAGGCTTCAGCGGGAATTGTGAAAACATCTCTGAAACTTGAACCTCTGGTCCAAGGAGAGATATATCATCTTGTATATATTGATTTTAGCCCATTTTCATTCACTTGACATTTGCATACGTTGACATTTGTTTTCCTTGAAAATTAAATCTTCCTCTTGTGACCATAGCTGTATGAAAAAATTACCAACAAATAAATTCTAATTGCTAACAGAGATACTGTATCAATCCTATCTTGATGGCAGAAAGTCTACCTTTTTGTTAAAGTGCTATGAAAAAGCAGGTTAAACAGCAAGTAATATTGCTTGACATTGGAAGTAGGTACTGAGCAGAATTAAAAGATACTTTGAGACTTGTCAGCTACAGGGGTAAAATATTGCTATAGGGGCAGGAAGTAGAAGGATGCTAGATAGGTACTGGGAAAGTTGGGGAGGTTGGGAGACCAGTGTGCTTTCAGGAGCTCTCTTTCATTTAAAAACCACTCTCTTCCAACTTCCCCCATGTTATCCACTTTCCCTACTAAAACAGGGAACCCAACTCCTCTCCTTGGACTGGCAGAAAGGGTTCAGCACAGGACCTACTCCTAGGGCTTAACAGCAGTTGTGAGGACAGAGTCTGGGAGTCAGAAGAAAGTCCAGGTATCAATGTCTTCCACTTCTGATGTTGCCGAGGATCAGTCACACTTCTCTTCACAACATCAGCAGCACCAGGAGTAGTAGGAATGTGGGCAGCCTGCCTGGAACAAGCAGGCTTGCATCCACTCTTCCCAAGAACAAGATGGGCACAGTTCCTCCTCAGCAGACATACCATTCTCTTTTGTCACCTCTTACAAAAAAAAAAAAAGGGATATTCACTTCCATGGATGAGCTAATTAATCAAGAGCAAAAGTAAAACAGAGGAAAGCCTCCTTCTACTTCGTTTTTATTGTGATGGCTCTACCTTGCACCAGCTCACAGAAAACATTCAGCCCGATCCTTGTATCAATGGACTCAGCGTAAGGAGAAAGACAGGTTCATTTCATTTTGCAGGAAACTGCTCCAAGATGCTCTATCTATTGTGCATACTGTTTTTCTCTACCTGTCCCCTCTCCCTCCAAAGAAAGTATACTTAAGATGCCAGCAGCTGAAGGGATTATCACCTGTCTCCAGCCTTACAAAAGCTCACTTGAACATGGAGAACAGCCGGTATCTCCATGCCCTCAGGAAAGCAGTTTTGCCCCAAACATCTGCCAGTTCCAGCTGTCTACTACCTCTGATGACACTGGGTTGCAATTGGCAGTTTCTCTCTCCCTCCTGCTGGTGAGAGAATCATGCTTAGGTGGCTCAGCCTTTCTTTTTGAAAGAAATCAGATGTCAGGGAAGCTTACTACAACATCCTTTTCTGATCAATAATGTTTGGAATGACTAATGAGTTGCAGTGTCTCAATTTTCAGCTAAATTAAAGTCTTCCTTAGTTTTACACCAGCTGGTTCAGTGAACAGAATGACCCAATAATAATTTGAAATTACATCACTGAGGTGGGCCAGAAAGCTAAGAAAGTTTTCCAAGTATCTGTACATGTCTTAATAATTAATGCTGCAGGCGGGTGGTTTCCTGAAACTTTCTCAGTTCCAGTACCAAGAGACCTCGACTGGTGTGAGACTTTCCAACATTGTACCTACAGTGTGCAGAAAGACTGGGGAGAGAAACAGAGTTTACATCCCTGCTATCCCCATCAACCCCTTAATGCTGCGCAGACTCTGCAGGTCTCTCCAGCTGCTTCAGCCTGGGTCCCAGATTTACCAAGATACAGAGAAATCACACAACCCTTTTGTAAACAACAAGTGCTGCCACCTCTGACAGCACATTTTAGTAATCAGGAGAGCTGAAACTGAGCTGAAGTCTCATACTGAAGGGCTGTCCCCACCACAAGGTCTATGTTCATTTCCCCCATATCAGAGCTGTGTCCAACTCCATTTACAGCTGACAGACATCAAAATGCTTGCTGAGGTTGTAATTTCAATTAATTTTGATTCATAGTAGGTATAAGTAATAAAGTGGAAATTAATCAATGGGTAAGTTATTAAATCTTATTGAAAATAGGAATTTAAAGGTGGTGAAGTTCAGACTTAAGGTTTAGTCCCATGTCTTCATGTTACATACTTATATAGCAGCATAATGGAGTTGAGATATTTTGGCACTACTCAACTAAAAAGATTAATCACAGAAGTAATAATTAGTTGTCACTTCCCGCCTTAATCTATGACAGTTAATTTTTCCTAATATGCTGGAGGGAGAGGGGTTAATAGAGAGCAATCTGTTATTTGTCTAGTGGCAAGCCCTGCCCTAACCCTTGACAACTAAGGAA
>JANHGN010003322.1:0-65641 GCA_024605025.1 Megaceryle maxima
GGCGCGGGGGGGGCGGGGGGGGGGGGGGGGCGGGGGGGCAGGGGGGGGGGGGGGGGGAGTGGGACGGCGGGGGGACGGGGGGACATGGGGAGCAGTGGGGGAAACGGGGACATTGGGGACATTGGGGACATTGGGGGACATGGGGACATTGGAGACGTGGGGACATTGGAGACGTGGGGACATTGGGGACATTGGGACATTGGGACATTGGGGGACATGGGGACACTGGGAACACTGGGGGACATGGGGCCATTAGGTGGAATGGGGGACATGGGGAGGGACAGGACGCTGGGAACTGGCTAAACATCCAGGATAGGGATGACTCAGACTTGTCCTCTGCACTCCATGAGTGCCTCCTCCATGGGGACCACCATGCCTCTGAGCACACCAAGGTGCCTGGGGAGGGTCTGAGGCAACAGGTCCACCTGCCCCATTTTCAAGTAGGTGGATGGGTCTGTCTGCCTCACTGGGAGAACCAAGGAGAGATGGGGAGCAGGGCTGGGGCAACGGGCTGGGAGCAGAGCATCCTGCTGATGCAGAATTCCCAAGATGCTGCCAGACCCACAGGCAGCACAGCAACAGGCAGGAAAGAAGGGGATGCAGGGGCGGGGGACACAGCAGGACAAAGAGACACGGCCAAGGTCACGCAGCAGCTGGTGGCAGAGGGCAAACCCAGACATCCACGTGCCTTGAGCACACAGCCACACACAGCCAATGGCGCTATATTTAGCTCCCATGCTTTTTTTTAACAGGATCCCAGCCCTTGCCTGGCTGCTCAATCACAGGCCACAGGGACCACCAGGGAGCCAGGCGCCTGCCGGTCCCTGCCCTGTCGACAGAGCTCAGCACCCCTTGGGGTGCAGAGCTTCCCCCTGGGATGCTGCTGGCACTGCCCATCTCTGGGGGAACGTGTCTCACGTGGGACATGAAGCAAGACCAGTCCCTACTCCAGCACCAGTGTGGCAGGCAGGTAGCAAGGCTGCCCCCATGCCACTGATGCTCCCCACACTGCCTTGTCCCCCCAAGGAGCAAGGCCAGCTGCCCCAGGTACAGGTGGTCATGCCCATGCTATGGGGCAGACTCCATGCCAAGCTCTAAGGTCCTCCTGCCCCTACAAAAGGGCCCTCCAGAGATGACCAGGGCAGAAAGCCACTGTTCCTCCCTGTTGTCTTTGTGCCATGGGGGAAATATGTCACCAGGGAAAGAAACATCACCCTGGGACAGCCCTCACCCAGGCCCCCATTCCCAGACAAGGAGGCTGCAGGTTTATCCTCTGGCAGGGGACAGAGAGGGCTGGTGGCTCAGTCCCAGGTCACAGCATGGCTGGGCAACTCTGTGCCACTGGGCTCAGCATCTCCTGCCTTCTTGGGGTGTGCTCCCAAGGCTCTGACACCAGTAGAAGATGTCAGTGATGCATCAGAGGCGGCCTGGGGAGAGAGAAGAAAGTCTTCCCTGGGGAAACAACCCTCAGGCTGTAAGTTTTCAAATCTGACATTTCCTTTTCTTGGAAAGAAGTGAGTTTCCAGGCACTAAGCCTGGATTTCACCCAGCTGGCTCCCAGCTTTCCCCCTGCCCTGAGCCAGTCCCTTTGGGATCTGGGGAACACAGGCATGTGGCACTCTCAGAGGACATTTCCCACCAATGCCAACTGCATTT
This sequence comes from Megaceryle maxima, assembly GCA_024605025.1. NCBI lineage: Eukaryota > Metazoa > Chordata > Aves > Coraciiformes > Cerylidae > Megaceryle > Megaceryle maxima. The sequence continues at coordinate 1,657 of JANHGN010003322.1, forward strand.
TTAAAGCCATTTTTCTTGCTGAGCCTGTGTGGCAACCTATCCTCTCCCCGAGCCTCCAGCTGCTCCCAGGGCCAATGCCTGTCCCACATGCCATGGGGCTATTTATGCAACCTAATTTTGGCCAGAAACAGCAGTAGAGGAGCCCTTTCAGTCTGAGCCAGGATTTGTCCCGGCACAGGGGGTTTGGGGCAGCTCCTCTGCCAAGTGAACCTGCTCAGCACACACAAACAGACCATCATCGGCCTCTCATGCATCTCTGGGATCGTGGGATGCTGGAGCCGAACAACACAGTGACAGGTCAGCCCCTGAGCAACAGCTTCCCCGTCCGCCCTCGTGCCCATCCTCTGCCAGCCAGCCTCCCCAGCGGAGCAGCAATAAATCACCTGCTGGCCGCCATGTCAGGATTACTCATTTCCACACCGAAGCCATTAATAAAAGCCCTTCACTGTTCACTGCCAGCACAGTGCAGGATCCCACCAGGACCAGCACAAGCACCCGGCAATGGTCCCACATCCCAGAACCACAAACCACACCAGAGCCCAGCTCCCAGCACACTAAAACTCACCGGGGTTGCTCATTCAGAGAGCATCCCTTCCAACTGAGGACAGCTCCAGATGGGCTGGGGAGTGTTTTAGGGGATCACCCCTCAGCTCACACAGGTCCCCAAGGATACTACTCCATATGGAGCTGCCCAGAGGATGAAGAAGACACATGGGACCACATGTGGGACTTTGCCCATGGAGCCGGACACACAGCTGCCTGCAAGGGATGATCAAAGGGCGATCCAAAACCTGACCCCACCAGAAGTGAGAGACAGAGCTTTGTCCCCCACACTGCCAAGGGGCATTGCTCCCAGGGGTGGCTCCTTGCTCCTGCAGCCAGCCAGCATGTGGCCATGCTGTGGGAAGAGCCACACCAGCCCTGGCTGTGCCGTGAAGAGAGGATGGATGGATGGAGAAACACATGCACTGGGCAGGAGAGGACCTGCACATCCCAACACCCAGCAGCAGTGCCACCCCTCCTGCAGCAAGGCTTGAAGAGACCCTTCTCCAGGGAAAATGGGATCCCTGATACATCCCAGAGCTCCCCAACACACCAGCTAAGGAGCAAAGGTGTAGGTCATGCCCAAAGGGACTGGGAGGCCCAAAATGCAGGTTGAGGCCCCAGCACTGTCACCAGGCACCCCTCAAAGTGCAGGAGGCACCAGGGAACCCGTCTGCACCCCTGTCCTGCAGCGAGGGGCAGCAGTAGCCTGATGCCAGGAGCACAGCGGAGCCAGATGCCCCCCTGAGCAGCCCTGGGCACCGCTGCAGCTCGGCTGTGGCTGCCACAAGCTGCTCTTGCACGGAGCAGAGCAGGACCAGGGCTGGAGGAATAAAGTAACTGAGGAGGAGACTAAGGTGCCCCAAAGACGCAGAGAGTGAGGTCCCCAATCCCCCTCTCCTACATTAAGTACCCAGCTCATCTTGCCACCTGGCTTGAGAAAAGGGACAGGGCAGGCCAGCATCACTCTGTCCCCCCATGTCCCCAACCCCGTACCTTCGATGCCACTGATGATTTTGAAGCAGCGGGTGGTGAACCAATAGGAGATGAGGAGAAGGATGGCAATCAGGGAGGCATAGAGCAGGCTGTCATTGTGCAGGGATGTCTTCTCCATGGCTCCATCCCCTGTGCCCACTTGCGCCCCCCACCCAGCCACACGCACTATCTGGGGCAGCCCTGTCCCAGCAGTCCCCCCCACCAGAGGAGCCGGCCACCACGGGCAGGGAGGCGGGGGGCCGCATGGGCAGGCAGGCAGGTAATTGGGAGCGTTGTGTGAAAGCCAGGCTCCCAAACCAATTACCTTAATTGTGCTCAGGCAGCACATGGCAAACAGTTAAAAATAACCCTCCTGGCCCGGGGGGAGAGTGGCACCATCAGCCAGGAGAAGGAAGCATGGGGCAGAGAACAGATGGGGCTTGCTACACATGTGGCTGTATCTCCATGCCACATGGCCAGCAAGGCATCACCCCAGCCCAACGACTGCTCTGAGTTCACTAGTGGCACCGGGACCCTCAGGGCTGAGCCCCTCGATGCCACCCCGCAGAAGGAACCGGGAGTTCTGGAAATGGGACTCCCTAGGGACTGATGCTGCAGCCCAGGAGCAGCAATTGCCACGATCCCTGCTGAGATGCCTGTGCCTGTCCTTGCTCCAGACACTGGACCTTGAAGGAAGGTGTCTCTGCAGCCCTACCAGCCCAGAGAGCTGGGGCTGGCAGAGAGGTTCTGGCACCTTGTCCTCTGTGCCCCAGTGCAGCACCTCCCCAGCAATGCTGGGGATCGGCATCTGCTTCTCTCAGCTCACTATTAGAGCCAACCAGCCTGGTTCCTACTTTGTGATGCCGGGTGCACTTGGGCAGTGCCACTTTGCATTTGGGCACACTCAACCACAGACCCCAAACCCTGTGGGATTAGATGCAGGGTTTGGGGATCAGCCCTGCTTGAGACACTTCTGGTCTCTGGACCATGCTCAGCCCCATTGGCCTCCCCATGGAACACGTAGCCGGGGAAGATGTTGGACTGAAGTGTTTCACCCCAACACCTCTTTGCATACAAGATGTCCCATCCCCACTCATGCAGCTACCCCCAGGGGATGTGGCCACCCGGATGGGGGGTGAGGAACCCCAGCCATGCGCCTTTCAGGGCACAGAACTTGGGCATCCAGATCCATCTCCCTTTCCCTTCTCTCCCTGACAAAACAGGCTGCTCTGAGCATCCACAGGGGGCACAGGACAGGGTGGCAAAGTAGCCACAGCACATGCCCACAACTCAGTTCTGGGGAGAGTAGCAGGCCCTGTAAGGCTGCCCCAGGCGCAGCTGTGCCAAGACAGGCGGCCCTGGCTGGCACTGAGTCTACGCTACCTGTCCCACTTTGGACTGTGACAACAACAGCTGTGAAGCATCCCCCGCCCAGCTGCCCCTGCCCTGGCTCTCCAGCACTGCCACTACAACATCCCTACTGCCTGGCTAAAATTAACCACCCCGCCAGCCACCCACCATGTATAAATAGCAGTGCCCAGGAGCAGGGCTTCTTGCTTGCAAAGCAGCTCCACATACACAGCACATCAGAGGCACACATGGGGCAACACCCAGAGCTGTCAGGTGGCCAATGCCTCTCCCCATCTTCTCAGCACCATCAGCAGCGAGGCACGGAAGACAGTCCCTTGCTGCAGGATGGGAGCAGGTGGGGAGGGAGAAGGGAAGTCACCCATTGCCAAGGGACCTGTCTCTTCAGGAGGGGACCATGTACCTTGACCACAGCCAGATGTTGCACTGCTTGGGAGCCACCCCACAGGGGCTGGCACTACCCCCCAAAACATGTCATGGGACCAGATGGGCCACAGTAGAGGTAATGATCCCTGGGCACAGCTGGGCAGCAGCTGCCCAGGTCCCTTGGGCATTGCTGACCCCCCAGGGGGCCAGCCTGATGGATAGGAGCCTCTGCTATTTTTTTGGTTCTCGGGGCCATCATCCATTAGGGAGAGTTAAATTTAGGTTATAGCTGATCCCTTATTACCTCGCTGCTAATCAGAGCATGAGCAGATTATTAATAAGCACATTAAAATATTGGTGAAATGCTATTTTGGGGAGGTGAAGTCACAGTTTTAATCTGGTTAATTGATTGAGTCATTTCTCTTCCCCCCCGTTGGCAACCCGTCCTTGGCTAGCTCCCCAGGGCACTCAGCTGGGAGGGTACCCCACTTCAGGGCCTGCCTGGCTGGGCACCCAGTGCCCTCTGTGGTGAGCGCTGCAGGACCTCCTTCACCTATGCAGAGAGGGCAGAGGGGCTTGTTGCTGCCCAAAAGGGGCCAATGGGGGAGAATAGCAGCTGAAGGAAGGACAGCATCTTGGTGACCTATTTGCCACATGGACTGGAGCAGTGGCTGGGGAGGAGGAGATGCTGTAGAGGGAAGGCTGATAAAGCCCCACACCCTGTTCCCAACCCCGAGCTTCAAGCCTTAGGGGGCACAGAACTGCCCAGCTCTGGGTATCACCCTACTTCAGCTTGTACCAGAGCTTGGGAGGACACTGGGAAGAGGGTGAGCAGTGGTAGGTGGTGTCCCACTGACAGCTGTGCCCTCTGCACCCATCCCAGCCCTGTGCACACCTGGCAGGACTGCAGGAACTTCACAGGGCTGAGCCCTTGGGGCTGCTCAGGGTCACACATGGCCAGCCCAGAGACCCAGTCCTGGGGCAACACCTGCTGCCAGCCCTATCATTCCTGTCTGCAAAGCCCAGGACACTGGGACAAGGACATGCAAGGACCCCAAGGTTCCCTTCCCACACTGCTCCAATACCTGCAGCTCTGCCCCTCACACCCAGGGCCAGACTCAGCTGGCTCATCCTCTGCCCACTCTGGGCTAGTTGGCCAGTGCCTGATGGAGCCCACTAACGGGGATGGATCAGGTGCTGGCTGTGGGCACACAGCCTACAGAGCCTGGCACGCTGCTTGGCTAGGCCCATGCTTACCCTGGCACCTCTTCCCCTATCACCATGTTGTGGGCTGGTGCGAAGCCCTGAAGGGTCCTCAGGGCTGCAAAGTGACAGGAAATGCCTGCAGGGAGGGCTTTCCATGGCTGCGTGACCCTCCATCACAGGGCTCGTGTCCCCATGGCCAGGGAGGTGGCACAGCAGCTGGGTATGGCTCACAGGGTGGATACTGCTCCCGTATCCCAGCTCCCAGCACTGTGCCAAGAGCATCGCCAGGGTGCCACTGCCACCCCCTGGCCCCAGGGATGGGCAAAGGCTGGGGAGACCCAGGGGCTCCCCTGAACGAGGAGGAGACAGAGCCTGGGAAGGTTTTTCCAGGCAGGCTGGGCCCTGGTGAAGTCAGCACAAGTCCCAGCCCCTCTCCAAGGTGGGATGCTGCCACACTGGCCCAACAAGGCCTTCCCCATGCTCCTAGCAGGGTGCATCACTCCCCAGCACCAATGCAGCCCAGAAGAGCAGACCAGGGGTCCCTGGTGGGGCCAGGCCATGGGGGAGGGCATCCTGCTGCAGGTATGTGGCAGGAGCCAGGCACACAGGGTGCCAGTGCACACAGACACGTGACAACTTCCCCCAGATGTGCCCATTGGTAGCTCTGGGCTCACACCCAGGAGAGAGGGTCCTGGACAGATGGATGGGCTGCACGAGGTCTGTCAGGCAGATGCAGGTCCCACCACAGCTGTGATGGAAAACCAGGAGCACAGAGCACACAGCTCTGTCCCCAGGACCAGGCAGCATCCCAGGATACGAGCACAGGCAGTTGCAGGCACCAGGGTGTGTCCCTGCCCCAGCCTGTGGGCACACCCAGGGCTTCTCCAAGCTGGCTGGATGGAGGGCGTAGCCCCAGCCCCAGAGGAGGTAGATGCCTGCCATGGCAGGGAAGGGTCAGAGAAGCTGCAATTTATTTGCACAGCAGTTTTTTCATGCTCAACTCTGCACCAGTCCCCTCCCCAAATAAAACATTTCTGTCACCCCAGAGCCACAGGGCCTCTTCAGGGGCTCTCCTTGCCTCCTGTAAGCATATTGCTTGTAAGCTTTGTCCCACATAGAGCCCAGTGCAACCCCTCCACCTGAGGCTGAATGGCTCAGCACCATTCAGCACCTAAACTGCATCCCCCCCCCCAAATAATCCCACAGAGCCCACCAGACAGAGACACCCTACCACAGAACAAAGACCCTGGGCCCTGCAGGGCACCACCTACCTTGGGAGAGGGTCCCGGTGACAAACTGGTAGAAGAAGCGTATCACCCGGCCCAGCTGCCTCTTGCAGCGCTGCTGGCAGTGGCTCATGGCTTCAACTCACAGAGCTGCAAGGGACCCAGTCGCTCCCCTCCCAGCCGGCAAACAGCCCCCAGCTCCTCTGAGCAGCAGGCAATGCCTGGGGGAGGACAGAGCCTTTCTTGCCCAAAACAAGCCCGCGGGCATCGGCAGCAGGTCCAGCCCGGTGGGGAGGGCACCGTCAGTGCCTGGTAGCACCCGGCAGCGTGGCAGCCGCCAGGCCCCGCTCCCAGGCGGCTGGCAGCCAGACAGGAAGTTTTGTGCTGGGATGCTCCTGGGATGCTGGTTGCAATCCAGACAGGCTGGGGGGCTAGCAGCGGTGCCCTTCCCAGGGCTTAGGCTCACAGAAGCTGACCACAAGCTCGGAGAGTGAGAGGGGTGCCCAGGTGAGCCCCCTGGTGCTGTGCCAGCGCACCAGCCCCCTCCATGCAGCAAAGTTGCAGGGAGAGGCGGGGAGTAGCGACGAGGGGATGTGCGGGGCTGGGGAGCCCAGCAGTACCAGCCAGCTCTCCGGGAGAGGTGGATGGACACCTCCCTGGCTGGCAGAGCCCTGGCTTGCCCCTGGCTCCTGGTCCACCCCTTGCCACCAGCTTGACCCAGCACTTCACGCCCCAGCTGGCTGGGAACCAGAGGCAGGTTGGTATGGCAACCCACAGACTCCACAGGTCCTGCTGACCAATGAGGCATTGATGCATCCCGGGGCCGCCTCTCTCCAAGAGCAGGGAAGGATGCTTTTTCCAGAGGGGAGCCGGCACTGAAAGCATCCTGCATCCTTGGGCATCAGCTCTCCGCTCCCGCTATCAAACACTGTGAGCATCCTGCATCCCAAGGCATCAACCATCTGCTCCAGCCATCCAGCACCGCAAGAGTCTTGCATCCCCCGGCATCAGCCCTCCGGCACTGTGAACATCCTGCATCCCTAAGCATCAGCCCTCCAGCATTGCAAACGTCCTGCATTCCCAGGCATCTATTCCTGCTGGCTCCATGTAGGGAAAGAAACAAGGATTGGTGCAAGGATGAGTGGAAGAATAATCACACTCCCAGGCTGAGAGCTGCTTGCTCCAAAGCTCAGCTTGGCAGCGAGTTGCTAGCTTGCACAGTATGTCAGAGCCAGAAGACAGTGGCGCGTGGCGGCGGTAGGATTTCCCTGCTCCCAGAACCAGCCCAAGATGCTCTGTGCAGACTGGTGACTGCATCCCCTCCCCAAGTCCCATTTTCCCAGTTGCAATTCCCTCTCCACATCACATCCACACCCCACACCAGTAGGATCTCAGCTCTGCATCCATCCAGGCGGCTCTATTATCTCAGAAGCTTCATCTCTTATTAATGGGGGAGGAAGTGAACAAAAAAGGGACCTGATGGAAATTACAGCTTCTGCTGCATCAGGGATGGGAAAGAGGGTGCAGGTGTGATCCAGCAAGGATCAGTCAGACTGCCCATTCTTTACCAATGCCTCAACAAGAATCCTCAAGGCAAAGAGCATGAGCCCCAACCCAGGTGTTGGTATGGGGTAACCTTACCCCCTGCTCTGCAAAAGAAGTGACATACCCTCCAAACCCTCCCCTCCCTGTCTTTTATACCAACTATGCCTCTGCAAAGGGGGATGGCCCCCCAGTAGAGAGCCCCCCACACCATGGCAGACAGTGCCTCAGGGCAGGGAACAGGCACCAGGGGATGCTGCACTGGTTGCTGAAAAGATGAGCCAGGCCTGGGGAGACTCTACAGCAAGGCACACCACAGAGCACAGTGTGGGCTTGCAACCCTACAATAATACATCCACAAAGTCCTGGGCCAGGGAAGGGCTACAAGGGACATGGACCCCACAGGGGAAAGGACAGGCCAGGCAAGCCAAAGCAGAGCAGATAGTTTAGCAAATGCAGAGGCGCAGATGCAGAGACAGTCTGTGAAAGTAACACCCCAACTGAACCTACTCCCTGCAGACCATCTGCCCGAGGCCAAAAGCGCAGTCATCTGGGCTGCCAGTGGTGCCTGGTCCCCTCCTGACATGTCCCAGGGACAGGTCAGGGGTTTAGGACGTTTGTCATGATCTACAAGTACCCAGAAGCCCCTCTCCCAGCTCAAACCTACAACACAAACACACTGGGACAGTTTCTTGCAACGATCAGCTGTGTGGTACAAGGCCAAATCCTGCAAATGCAGAGCTCAGCTCCCCCCATGCTGGTAGAGACTTATCTCCACAGTGTCACCGCAGGGACTAGCCAGCACAACTCAGCCCAAGGCGGCATCCCAAAAGCCCGTGGGATACAAACAAGGTGGCAGAACAACCACAGGAGGGTGCCAGAGCCCACAGGACGTGATAGCAAAGTTTGCAGATCCATCGCAAAACAGCCATCCAGCTCCTTGGGAGCCAGATCCCACCTGGCCAGGAAAGTTGCTCCATCTCAGCATGTACTTGGGCAGGTGGGAGATGCAAACGCCATCCTGTGCATCCTGGTCGTGATTGCCATGCGATACAGGAGCACTCATATACCCCCCCATCAGCATGTGTAGGCCACTCCACTCCAGCCTGCAGGGACACGTCAGGAGAGAAGAGCTCAGCACCCATCATCACCCACTCCACCCCCAGGCTTGGTTGCCCGCCAGCATCCCCAGATGCTACAACTACTCCAGAATTGGAGAGTGATTTCCAAAGGAGCATCACCCCTCCAGGCTGTCCCTCAGCTCTCCAGAGTGGCCCTTCTGCACTGACACCAAGACAGAAACTTGCAGGGATCATGTGGGGTCAGCCAGGGGACCATCATCTCACCCTGCACCCAATAACCTAAAGCAAGTGTTTTGCTACAACAGTACATTGCACAGCAACGTGCACTGCTTTGCTCCCATCCCAGGCCTTCTTCTGAGCACACGTTCCCCAGGCTGGCACCAGGAACTGCATGCCTTGCCCCTACAGAAGGGTAGCAAAGCTGCTTGGTTACTGACCCACCTCCTCCCAGCAGAAACCAAAACCAAGCCACAAATCAGGGATGTTGAGCCCACCTTTACACAAGCTTTCTTCTTGAAGAGCTTGCACCTGGGTTGCAGCCACCACATGTACCACTGCAGGATGAACCACGTCAGCCTCCTGCCCCACCACCCAGCCCATGCTTCTCCCAGACCTGCTCCCCACACAAGGAAGCCATTGGTCCCCTAGCCTCTGCCCCAGCTCCAGGGGAACTCCAGCCCCCACAGTGCCTTGCAGGACAAAGTCAGCAACTCCAAAAGGGATATTTTGAGCTAGCCTGTGTCCCCAGAGCATCTGCTGGGCTCTGAAAGGGGACATGGCATTGCTAGAGCCACAGCAATTGGAAGGAAGAAGACAACTCCAGGCTTTGTCTCCAGCTCTGTCCCCCGTGTTCTCTGGCTCTGGCAGGGGGACCAGGTGCTCCACACCAACTAGTGCTGAACCTGCACTGGGGACTGGCCCAGCTCCCTGCCATAGAGTATAAACGTCGAAGTCAGAGAGACTGAAGACAAACATTGTCCCCTGCTTCCCTGACCCCAGTCCCTGTTGCCTGCCTGCAGACTGTACCGGGACACCTCCAGTTTGAATGCATAGGACTCCACGGTGGCCAGTACAGTCCATGCAACACTTCTGTGGTGTCACAGCCTGGGTGGTGCCACGGTCTGACCCACGGTGTGTGTGGTGCCGCGGTGCCATTGCTGCTGTCTGACGCTGAGAGGAGCCCCCGTACAGCAGAGTAGCGGCAGCAGGGCCACGGTGAGGTGAGATGGGGACATGGTTCATTCAGACGGCTGTGACAGCTGATGGCACACAGGGACAGGAGGGGACACGTGCAGTTGTGTCAGAGGGTGCAGACAAGCACGGCCAACTGGGCGAGGCCGTGCACACATGTGCAAGGACGCCCAGGAACCACGAAGGCCACCCATGCCCAGACATGCAAGCACCACGCTCCACTGGCAATCCCTCGCGGACTGAAGGGACAATGACAGCACCACCAGGGAGGGGGACAGAACACTGCTGTCCACAACAGAACCATTGCTTCCTTCCCTGGCCAGGTCCTCTCCTCCTGAGATGGCTTCCTGGCAGACACATCCTTCCTAAGCCACTGACATCTGGGCTGGTACCTGCCGCAGGAGCAGCAGGGAGCAGGGGAATTCACGATGGTTCGTGGCCATGAAATATTCATTAGCACAGGCACGAAGAGAAGGGATAAAATAAAAGACAAACAGAAGGGCGGGAAGCAGACACAATGCTTGCAGACAGCTCAGTGTGGCACAGACAAGCCCCTGGGGTGGTTGGATCAAGCTCTTCAGGGTTGGCACTTGTTTGTGGGTCCCCTGGCACCTGTGCAAAGCCCATCCCACTGTCATGAATGTTGTGGGTATGTGAACACCCCTGGAAAATTCAAACAGAAGACAGCTGTCGTTGCAGGTAGCCGCACTCTAGTGTGCACGGCCAGAATAGGCAGGGACACCCTGGGACACAGACATCCCCCAGGAGCATAAGCTAGGCTGGTGCTCAGGGACCATTTCTGCCTGTAACAGCCCTGGATGATAGCCAGGCTTGAAAGTGGTTTAGCCTAGGCCACACAGCCCAGGGACAGGACCAAACAAGGGCTCCAGCCCAGGGCCACCCTAACCAGGGCATCTGGGGGGGGCACTTGAGACATTCGGGGACTGGAAGAGGGTAGACACACGTGACAGCATCTGACAACATCTCCTTCAAGAAGGAAGGGCAGTTGGGGTGGGAAGGATGCAAGGAACCCTGCAGCCCTGTGCCAAGCCTCAAGACACCACCCAAATCCACAGGGACTGGGCAGACACTCTGGTCTCTCTGTACATAAATCCAGCAGTCACCTTTTATAGGGGACAGAGGGCACAAACATCCCAGCAATGCCAGATCCACGGCTGCTTGCAGGGTACAGGGAGGCTCCTGGCTCGAGGGAGGACTCATCAAGACTCACCCGAGATCCAAGCCACACCGGGGGACAAGGAGGGAGACATCCCGGCCACAGGGACAGTGGAGCCGTGAGCTCCTGGTCCCAGACACTCCACGTTGAGGGGTGTGGGGTGGCTCCGTGGGAGCCAAACCTACCGCCTCCCCGCCCTGGGGATCCGCCGCCTCCGGGACTCGGGGAAGTGCTGAAAACGTAATGCCAGAGAAAATAAATAAGGCAGCTAATAAGGTAATTTGCATAGCTATTAGCAGGCAGGATTTGCAGCGGCTCTGACAAGGGATGTGCTGTCACGGAAAAGTGCAGCCTGAGCGCTCTGCTGGTCCTTGCAGAGAGAAACACGTAGAGCAGCCGTGCTGCATGGGGTCACCACAGGCACTCGCCACTCCACCGGGCCGGGGTGGCAAAGGTGACGGGAGCAAAGGGGTGGGAGGAAGGCTCAGAGCGGGGCAGACAGCCGGGGAGGAGCAGTGTGCTCTAACCGTAAGCCCACGCTGCCTTCAGCCACTCACCCCGAGGCAGAATCCTGCGTGGGGCAGGCAGGCTCCTACCTTGCGGAGGCACAGAAAGCAACCGTGAAAGGATGAGCTTGTGAAGGCCAAGGGAGAGCTGCCACAGGGCAGCCCCACCGTGCCACAGCCAGCTGGCTCCATGCACCTCCCCATCCAGAGCTGCTTATAGCTCCCTGAACCCCTTACGTCCTCTTGCTCCCTTGTGAACCTGGCCCAAAACACATCCCAGGACAAGCACAAACCCTTTCCTACCTCACCCTCGTGGCCAGTGAAGCCAGGTGACTCTGACTCCAAGCAGAAGGTGCAATTTTGAGGTGTATGGCTGTGCACAAAGCCTGGTGGCAACTCCACCTCTGTGTCGTGGCTGCTCCCATCCTTTGATGCTTGGTTTAGAAATTGCTGTGCCATGCCGGACAGGAGGGCACAGGCCATCCTGGTACCCCCAGGGATACAGGGGAAGCACACCTGCTACCAGTGATGCTGCCAGATCCCCAACCTGCTCTGTCAGGATAAATGCCCTGTGAATTAGCGGTGTGATGGAGAGGGGTGGTGTGCAGGGCCAGCCTCCCCCAGGCTGCCAGGGCACGTCTGTCTTTGATTGCAAACCTGCGACGACAGCTCGGCTTGTTCTCAGCCAATGAATCTTGCTAAAAAATGCATGTGGTGTGATCCGTCTGCTCAGGAAGACACTGCCAGGGAAGGAGCCCAGCCCAACCCTGTGCACCGGTCCCACAGTGCTGACCTGCCAGCAGCCGGCACACAGCAGGTCATGTGGCAGCAGTCTGGCTCTGGTGGCACCAGGCTGGGGACTAGGACATGTCCCAGTCAGCAGACGGAGCCCAGCACCAGGCCCACTCCAAAGCAGCACTGCATTGCAGGGAAAGGATGGGGACACCCTACCATCTGACAGCAAACAAGCAGAAAGACCCAACATATGGGTGGTAGGACACAAACTCCACTAGCAACTCGCGTGGTGGGTGATGGGCAAAGACTGAGGTCAGAGTGCCCAGTGACCACACCGATGCATCCATCACCCTCTGTGATGGCACCCAGCCTTCCAGGTTATGCTTGAGGAACTAAGTCTTCCCAAGCTGTATTTTTTAAGGCAGTTCTGCTAAATATTTCAGGGATTTACACAGAAAAGCTCTCTGTGCTCGGCAGCACGTCGGCCGCATTGGCATCACACAGGCAGCTGCAGACACCCCCGCCTGCTGGGGCATGAATAATTCATCGCCCCCACACACAGGTAGCAGCTGCGGGGAGGAGGGGACAAGGCAGGGGCGATGCATTCCATTGACTCCCACCAAAGCTCCTGGGGTACACCCCAAGACCCTCTATGCTTTGCAAAGGGAGAGCAAAGCAGCACCAACATGTGCAGGAAAACTGAGGCACAGGGAAGAGAAAAATGCCAGGAGCTGAGCCCAGGCCTGGTTGTAGGACTAAAACGTTGAGACAGCAGCAGTAAGCAAGGACACCACAGCCTTCCTGGAACATCTGAGGCCATTTCTGAGCTTGTTGGGTCTGCAAAGCACAGCAACACTGGAGGTACTCAGGATATACTGGCACAGCACAGAAGCCAGGACCTCGAAAAAGCACAGCCTTCGCAAGTGAGGACATCACCATCTGGGGATGCACGGCTCACACTGGGGCACAACATAGACAAGCATCTCCTTATCCTGAACTGGCACCTTTTTGCCCCTCAGATACCCACCCTGCTCGATGCCACCCCACCAGGATCAGCAGGAGTTTCCATCCCCAGCACAGCACCCTGCATCCAGGGCCCATTCTAGCTCCCACTCCAAGCCTCACTGTGGTCTCCTGACCTGTGAGACTTGGAAAAATCTCAGCCTGGCCACAAGTGATGCCAGCCCTTCTCCCAGATCTGCTCCAGGGAAAGGCATGGCCCTCAGCTTCCCTCCAGCCTCACCACACTCATTGCCCTGTACCAAGCCACAGTGATGGCGACAAATTAATGATCCCCCTGTAATCACACACAGGTTGGGCTCTGATAAATGGGACATAGCACTAGGCTAATTTCCTTGCAGTCAGCATTCAGCTGCTGACAGCTCAGGCTCTGCACAGTGACAAGAGGAAGCACAGTGAGGACAGGCTGGGATGCAGCTGCAGCTCCCACATGTGCAGGCAGCATCGGGCTGCCTGTGGGCCAGGCAGCAGGGCACCCTCCATCACCCAGCCAGAGGCTGCCAGGCTGAGAGGCACTGTCTGTTAGCACCACGGCTTATCCAGGGGCTCCGGCAGGCGCAGGCTGCATGGCTGGGAGAGGGAGATAAGACGCCTGAGGGATCCCGGGAAGGAGAAACATACTTCAAATGGCAGGAATCTCCCCAAAAATGGACTTGGCTTGAAGGCACCGAGCATGTTTGCTGCTATTAATAACTCCAGCACTGTGACGAAGCACCTGCCCCCCAGTGCCCAGCTCAGACCTTCCCCACAGAAGGAGATGCAGCAGCAAGAAAGGGAGAGCAAAGCAGCACTGGAGATAGGTCTGAGGTTCTGACACACAGCTCTTTGTTACCTGTTCCCAATCCAGCAGCGGCCTGAAGCTTCCACATGGGTGACAACCTTGCTGGGTGGCAGGGAAGAAACTGGTCAGCACTGCCCCTCCAACAGCCCACAGCTCACCTGTACTTTTCTCCAGCCTCAACCAAAAACACTGCACAGCCCCACAGCTGAGCTAATGGCTCCTTACACCATCAATGACGCCCTCCCCCTGAGTTGAAGGCTCAGCCCTCCAGCTCCATGCCTCAAACTCCCTGCCCCACAGGACAGCAGGGCCACCCACCCAGCATCTCCAGGGCACCCGTTCAGCCCACTGCCAGCCTGAGGGAGCCCCCAGAGACTGCTTTTTGAAACTGACATTTTGGGGACAGGAAAGCTATTTTCAGTTGTTTCAGAGGCAGTGTCGTCTGCCTCCGCCAGAGGAAGGGATGGTCTCCCTGGGGGTGCCGTGGCAGGCAGCTATGTGTTGGGCTGTGGTGCTCAGCACCAGCTCCACAATGCTGGGTCATCCTCACCCCTGCCTACACAATACCTGGAGCCAATGGGCCCAGGAGCAGGTGAGAAAAGACATCCCTGGGTTCCCACCTGGACATGAGGGTCGGGAGTATCCCACTCAGCAGAAGGGCTGGCAGGAGGCAAAGAACAGAGCCTGGAAGCCAGGCTCCTGCCTGGAACCTTGCCAGCATCAGCAAGATGTCTTTTCCACATAACTTGGTGAGACACCCCCAAAAATGAACACAAAGAGCTGAACAGCTCCCCTTCCCCTGGAGCCCCTAAACTCTCTTGATAGGAATAAATGTGCCCAGCAATTACTCAGGGGGAGAGTACAGCCTTCCAGTGCAAGACCTGCCGAGAGGCTCAGAAATAAATATGTTAATAATCAAATATCCATCCTGTGCCTGAGCTCACGAGAGGACTTTCAAGTCTAATTAGCAGCAGATTTGTATCATCACTGCCTGGGCTCAAGGGACAATTCACTGTGGTTCCCACAAAGACGAGAAGCTCCACTATAATTAGCCAGCAGCATCCCGTCTGCAAGGACTACCTCCAAATCCCTGCTGCACTCCAGGCTGGGGGGCAGGAGGGACCCAGGTAAACCAAGATGAGAGATGCCCCTAGACTTTGATCTGTGTAAATCTGGAGCTGCAAATCCAGGGCAGTCAGAAGGACAGGCAGCACACCAGGAGGAGAGGCACCCCACGCCTGTAGGTCATCCCACACTCCCCTGCATGCACGCAACCCCTACACGAGCAGGCAGCTCCTCTCCCCATGGCATCCTGCCATGAGGCCTCAGAGTGCCCCCAGAACCTCTCCATCCCCAGATCAAGCATTTCCAAACCAAGCCCCTGATACCTGGGGCTGCACATAGCTCTGGGGGGCCAGTCCCCAAACAGGGGACATTTTCCAGTCTACTCCAGCCACACGTGTTGTACATTTCATCACCAATGCAAAGCGCTGCCCCCACCCTCCACAAGACCAATAGCCTGCGATGACGCTTGCACAACCAGTGGCGGGTGGTTGGTTCACAGTGAGGGAGGGGATCGCATCTGCAAAGAGACCCAGTTCATCACTGCAGGCAAACACAAACCCTGAGGCTTGGCAACGGTTTGGGGATGTTCATCAATCCCTACCTGGGCACGGCTGCCCTGCGGCAGCTCAGTACAGTGCCTTGTAGATTGAAATCCCCATCAGATCAGACCTTTCTCCAATCCATCACAGCAGCACAGGCAGTGCCCAGGGTAGGTGCTCCCACTGGCCCTGCCCACGTGTCTTTAAACAGTGCCACATCCTGCTCCTGAGGATAACAGACACCATTCTTGGTGCTACAGCACCTCATGGGGTGGCTGGGATAGCGAGAAAGGGGCACCCAGGGGCATGGGGGCCACATCTGGAGATGCACCACTGCCAGTGCCCAAACTTGGACCAGCCTCCTGGGCAAGGCACAAAGGTAGAATCACAGTGTAGGGATGAGGGAAGGGATAGAGAGAGAGCAGAGGGGACCACGTCTGCACTGAGGACCAAAAGCACAACTAAGAATGCTCCACGAAGCAGGACCCACATGTCCAGCCCCACAGAAGTAGCATCTGGCTGGTACTCAGAGCTCACTGACCCAGCAATGGCTGCCAGGGACACTCATTAGCACTGACTAATTGTGGGCAGAGGTGGCTGGCCTGGCTGTGGGCAGTCTGCCTACATGCTCCTCCCAACCAGGCAGCAGCCATGGCTCTGAGATAAAGGGAGAGTAAGACAGGGAAGCAGTGGTAGTATCCAGGGCACTTCCTCAGGGAAGACCTGGAAACACCTGTGTCAGAGTTGCTGTGCCCATGAACAACAAATTCCACACTTCATTCCTCTCAGGGGCACACAGGTACCCCGCATTCAACCGTGCCCTCCAAGCCAGGGCACAGCCCTCCCCATCCAGCTCCTCTGCCAGCCTCCCTAGTGCCACCAGATTGTTTGAGCCAGCAAACAAGGGGTTACCAGCCCCTCACTTCCCCACAGTTATTTAATTAAGCAGTGATAAAAGGAAAGATGTATTATCTGAAGAGTGACAGTGGGTTATAATTACAGCAGGGTGGGCTGAGAAAGCAAACAGTGCTGAAGGAGGCACAGGGTGGCATAGCGCTGGGGAGGCACTGCAGCCCCTTGGGACTTGTGTCCCTGCCATGGAGCTGTGGCCCAGGGCAGAGACAGGACTCTCAGGTCTGTGGGCAACAGAAGGGGTAAGGCTCCTTTGCCCTGATGGATGTGGTCTTGAGAGCCTAACCCTCTATCTCACACTGGGCTGGGGTGGCTCCAATCTCAGCCTCTTCCTGGAGATGCTGGGTCTGGACCAGCCCCAGGGAGCCGCAGGTTTTCAGTGAGTTGCTTTGAAATATTAAACAATATCTCCTCTCTCCCTGCACTGATTTGGGGCAGAGCTCTGCCTCAAGGGGACTCATGACCATCTGGGGCAAGAGGACAAAGTCCCCATTGGCATGTGGCACCCCAGAGGGGCTTTGGCTGTCCTCAGTGGAGCTGGGAACGATGTCCATCTGCTGGGTTTCTCCAGGCTTGGGTTTGAATCTTCTGTACCTTTTCCCACACACAGCAAGGGTCAGGAGTGGACCACGGGGCATAGCTACACTGTGAACAAGCAGCCCATGGCCCCCTCCCTTCCCAGCCACCCATCAGTGGTGTTTTCCGGAGGATGGGGAGAACTTCATCCCCATGTTCCCTTCCAGGGATTGGTGGGAGCTACTGGGTACCACCACAGTTGTGGCTGGGACACATCAGGATGGCTCAGTCTCAAGAGGTGCGTGCCACCTCCTCCCTCCTGCCCATCCCGTGACATGGGATGCCACTGTTGTCGCCTGCACAGCCTCCAGTCCCTGCCATGTCCCATCCCTTTGCTAAACCCTCCTGCTCTCAGCCCAATCCTCTTAGGCTCCCCTTCTCCCATTGCAGCATCTTTAAATTAATGCCTGGCTGAGTGTGGGATAGAAGAAAATGAACCCTGGTCAGGGGGGAAGGCTGCATGATGCCTTTTAATGCCTAAAGCACTCTTCCTTGCTCTTCTGCCCCCTCACCATGCAGGGGGAGACCAGATCTGTCACAAATACAGCAACCATCACTCAAAAAAATAGCTCACAGCATCCATGGTCCTGAGCTGGGGCAGGTGAGGGCAGCGAGTCCCCCCTCCAGCCAGCCCCCTGCTTGGGAGGCTGTGAGGTCCTTGGGAGGGAGCCCTGGCTGTACTTGGATTTGCAACCTGTGCACAGATTTGCTATGGTCGGCAGCAGCAGCCGGCTGGGACCTTCCTGTGAGCAGCTCCAGAGCCGCCCTGGGGGGCCACAGGGCCCTGAGCCACGCAGGGTCCCACACAGCTTGCACCCCCTCTGCGATGCCTCAGGGTCCCCAGCTCTGAAGCAAGAAGCTGCTGGTGGGAAGTGCCTGTGACGCCACAGCTCAGGGAGCTCAGAGGAACTGGAGCAGCATGAGGCCAGTGCAAGGCAGGGACGCGGCAGGGATGCAGGATGCCACAGCTCACACCCTGATCAGTGCAGGAGACACTTCTTGCCCATGTCACTGTGGAGAAGGTGCAACAAGCCCCTTTTAGAGGAGCCGTGCAAGGGTGAACCGACACTGCAGACACAACAAACCGGTCCATCCCACCCAGGCAGGGTCCAGGCAGTACTTGATAGTTTTTGGGAAAATGCCTCAGGGAGTCGATAACATCACTGCCTGCAGTGTGCCCATGGGACCACAACCCCAGCAAGACCTGGGATGCTCTCAGCTGGTGATCCCACCAAGCTGCCCTCTCCTGAGGCAGCAGTGGCCAGGGCAATGGGGATCCAGGGCCAGCCATCACCCGCCAGAGCTGTGCTCCCGCTGATCCTCTCTGTTATGCAACAAATTATTCCACTCACATTAATGACTTTGCGGCAAAGGGGGAAATGACATGAATGATTCCTGGTGCCGGGGAGTGACTCACTTTGCATGGTGGAGGGGAGGTGAGCGGGGAGGGCAGACACCAGGGGAAATTTGTTTGGGTCAGCACGAGCAGCACAGGGCAGGGGCTGGGCTCGGAAGATGCAGCTTCTGGAAGAAGAGTAAGGGGAAAGAAAGAGGTACTTAAGGGCAGATCCCACCACCTAGGAGAGGGCTGAGATGTCCCCAAGGGAAACTGTGACCAGTCATACCCACAGTACATTACAGCATCCTGCACTGCACTGCCCGAGCCCCGCACCCATTTGCCAACCTGTGCTGTGACTACAAAATCTGGCACTGGTGCCTGTCCCTCCCTGCTCCTGGAGTCAGACAGGGAGCCAAGACCCCATGCAGGTGCAATCAGAGCTGGGGGTGCTGTGTCATACCACCAGACCTCCCAAACTCCAGCATGCCCCTAGGAGCACAGCAGGATGGGCAGGGTGGTTAGCTGCCTGACATGGCCCTCAGGGCAGGGATAGGGGACAAAGGGGACCTGTCACAAGGGCTGCAGCGCAGAGCCCTTCATCTAACTCTCTCCCTCCTCCCTCACCACTGGGAGGCTTCACTAAATCACACCATTAAATATTCATCCATATTTCCTCACAGAGTAAATCAAGAGCCATTAAGGGCTGGCCAGCCCAGCCAGCCAGCCACCTCCCGAGGACACCAAAAACATGCAGAGACACCAGGGACCTCAACAACCCACTGCCAAGTAGCCCCAGGGGAACCCTTGTGGTGACAGAGGGCCAGGTGGATTATTGCCTTTAAACCCATTCAGGGGCTTTCTGTAAGCAATGCAATTTTTAAAAATTCAATCTAGGAAGAAGCGATTAACCAAACGGGCCAGGAGCAGCAGCTCGCCTGTCTAATCTCATTAGCAAGCAGGCTGGTTCGCATTTCACCCTGCCATGGCTGAATGGGCTGCAGTAACCAAGTGAGAGCTCTTCTGCGGCTCCTGCTGGGTCTGAGTGTGACCCTTGGATGCGTAAGTTTGCTGGTGCCTCTTGTCATCCCACAGGGCTGCACCTTCCCCAGCCAGGCCAAGGGAAAAACTCTGTAAACCCTGTGACTCAGATGCTGGCCAGACTGTCACTAACGCTCTCACCCTAAAAAAAGTACTTTTTTTGGTGCCCAAATGCCTGGGTTTGGTGATGAGAAGAGGGCAGGCAAGGGTACATCCCAGCCCTGCTGATGAGGCCAGTGCCAGGAGCAGGGTCCCCTTTTCTGCCCCACAGAGGTTCAGTGATGGGGTCCTGACAGTCTCGCATTGTAGCATCTTGCGAAGAAACCTCCCTCTGCTTCAGACTTTTGAGCCCCATCCCAACGATAACATCATTACCACAGGAGGTGGCTCACAGGGACAGCAGGACAGCCCAGTGGGGTCCCTTTCTGCCCAGTCTGTCCCTCCATATCCGCACTGCAGAGATGGGGCAGTGGATTTGTGCTACCAGCCCTGCTTCCAGGAGAGGAACCTTGGGCAATGCCATCTCCACTACCAGTCTCACACTGGCTCTCAGGGCTCTGCGCATTCCCTGTCTGCTTGCAGGCACCACTGCTGCTGCTGTGTGGTCCTTGTCAGAACTCTCTGTGGGTCAGTCAAATTCCACACCACTTCCTCCCATCCAGGAGGAAACCACCAGCTTGTCCCAGGTACAGCCCAGAGCTCCCTAAGCAGAGCACGGCTGGGGCTTGTCTGCATGCATGCAGGGGCACACAGTGCCCTTGCCTCACACAGGGCACAGCCCCCAAAACATGCACTGTGGATGGAGCTGGGGCAGAAATCAGACGGGCACCACAGCAGCCATGCTCAGAGCACCTGCTTATGTGTGCCCCAGATCAAAACGTCTGCAGGTCCCCCATCTCCACATGTAGGGTGAGCGGGAGCAGCATAGATGGGACACTCATCCTCTTGCCACACCTCAGAGCCCCCAGCAGTGATGCTAACACTGTCCCTAGGTTAGGAGTGCCAATTGCCTGAACAGGAGAGATTTTCTGACCCAATGGGTTCAAAAGCAGGGCAGCTCCTGCCAGAACAGGGCTGAGCCTGGGTGCTGCCCTCAGGCACAGGTAGGAAAGGCACGATGCCATGAGAGCATGGGCACACGTGCACTCGTGTACATACGACACCACTGCCCACAGGTGACTCACCCTGTCTGGGCCAGAAAGGAAACGTTCGAAAAGACCCAAATTCAGAGGCAATAAAGATGACAGACCCCTGTACCCCATCCCTGTCAGCTCAAGTTGAATGCAACAGCCATCCTGCCCCCAGCTCCTCTCCTGCAGGGCTCTCTTTCCAAACACGTTAATTACTCACACTGATGCCCGAGGGGCCACACCACCCATTTTCATTTGAAGTGGAAGACAAATTTACTTATAAGCCAGAAGCAGGCAGAGCCACAGCAGGTCAGGGGACAAGGGGACCGATAAGGGCCTCCTGCATAGCACAGCCCTGCTGCCACTTTCCCTTTCCAAAGCCACTTGGTAGAGTATCACCAACAGTTGGGCCACTCCATCCTGTCCCCAGCTATGTCCCATGCACTGTCCTGCCGCTTGCCCCCATGGAATGACACCCACCCAGCCCTGGCTGCTGGCAGAGCACGCTGCACGGACAATGGGTTGAACAGGACCCCAGAAACCACCTGCAGCTCCTGCCCTGTGGAAAGGAGTTCCTCTCCCCCTTTGCCTCCAGGGAAGCTGCTTGCACCAGCCCCAGCAGTTTGCTTTCTCGACCATAACCACCCCCAGGGCTCTGCAACCCCTTAGAGAAGGATTTTGACCTCCCACCCCAAGCCAGAGCCCTTCATTGTGGTGTCAGGGAGGCAGCCCGCCTGGCTCAGCCCCCTCAGCAGGGCAGGGCAGGGCAGGGAGATTCATTTCACTAGAGGCTCATTCATCTGCAGCACGATTAAAGCCCAGGGCTGAGATCCATCCCAGCGGCAGGAGAGTGATTTGCCAGCAGATGGATTTATCATCTCCCAAGCACAGCAATTCCACTTAAACAAAACCAAACCACTTCTCCTAATGAAAACACCACTAATGAGCAGAGCCAGCGAGGGAGGGGTGAGGCATCTCCACTAATGTGGTCTCTCCTGTCCTTTGGAGCTGTGACCCTTGATGGCCCCGCTGCAAACAAGAGCATGAGGCTCAGCTGCAGCTGGGATGCATGGACTTGTGTGGCCCGCTGGAAACCAGATCCTGCTCCAGGGAACCACCTTTTCTCACCCTCCCAAACCTCTTCCTGTCCCAGATCCCAGAGCTCTGTGGGTAACTGGTCCCAGCACAGCACACAGCAGGAAAACAGCACCACCAAGCCTCGATATCTTGTCCAGTTGCAACATGACCAGTCATGGAGCAAAACTCCTCTCTATGCCTGGACAGAGAGATAGCAAAAGAACAAACCCTTTCCTGCCCTTGCATCACCAGCCCCATACAGCAGGACCCATACACCTTGGCCAAAGTTAAGACAGCCCATGAATATCAACATCTGCAGAAATCAGCTGTTTAACCACCCCGACCAAATCCAAAAACTTCCTGTCATTTAATCCTGTGGCATCAATTCCCCGAGGGCTCTGACCTGCCTCTGCCCATGGGGATGCAGCAGCAGCTGCCAAAATCTCAGCTCCAGCTTCTCCACCTGCAAAATTTAACCAGCCCACAGGCAGCAGTACCCACCAACACTGTGCCTGAGCCCCCTGCCTCACATGCAGCTCTGTCCCGGCGTGGACTCAGAGCAGCATCCCACCTCCTCACTGTCAGGATCTAAGCCTTCAAGTCAAGAGAGGTTACAACACCCCATGAGAGGGGATTCATTGTCATTAAAGGGCTGCAGCCAAGCCAGGACATCAAAGAGGGAAGAGGCAGAGTGGTACAGATGCCAGAGAGAGGAAGACAGCAGACAGAGACAAGGCAGAGTCAGGCAACACTCCCATTACCCCAGGAAGGTGCAGCATCCGTCAAGGGCAGGGTGCTTTGGCACAGAATGGACCCCATGGGAGCCCCTGCCCCAGTGCACAAGTGGGAGCCCTTTCCCCACCATACCCCGCCCTGACTGGGGGTCTCCTGGGGAGGTCAGGAACCTGGCTCAAGGGTCAGCCCAGCTTCCAGCCCAGCCTCACCATCTTGCAGTGGGAGGAGAAGCAGCAAGCAGAGGGGGACGAGTGAGGCAGCAGTGGCAGCACGAAGAGGCAGGTTAGCAGAGTAGCAGGCAGACAAGCAGCACACTCGAGTCCCACAGACTGGACCCTCAATGGAAAGGACATAGGTGTGTGTCAGCCCTTCTGGGGTCTACTTTTAGGAAGAGGGAACAAACCATGTGTGCTGCTGGCCACAAGGATCCAGTCAGCCAGCCCTGAAGGGCAGAGCAAGGTGGCCATGCACCCTGTGCTGCTTGAGGAAGCAATGGGTCAAGAGAAGAAGCTTTGTTCTGGACATGGGCAAGGTGCTGCTGTGGTCTTGGGCGCAGTCCCCATCCCAGTCACCCTCCCTGGGATCTACCCCAGCAAGCAACCATGGCACACCTGCCACACATGCTCACAGCCAAGTACCCATCCAGCCCCTGCCTGCCTCCTGCCCTCACTCCCACAACATCGGCCCCATCACACCATCCTCCAGCTGAAGACCCCACCTCTTCTCCCTACACTATTATTTGGGACTGACTAGCACTGACACCCTCTCTACACCCTGGAAAATAAATTATTCCCCATGCAGGTGGAAGTCCTACACTACAGCAAGCCCATGTAGATTTTCCTCCTGCCTCGTTGATCACAGGCTGCGAGCAGCCACAGTGGAGCCGCCAGGTTTGCCGGCAGCAGAACAAGCCTCTGGCGCAGCCCTAGATCTGCCCATCAACTGGTACCCACCTGCAGCAGATGCATAGTTGGAGAATGGCTCTTTGGCTTTACTCCATAGTAGGGACTGGAGTCAGACTCCTGCTGCCCTTCTGTCAACCCCACTGACCCATCCTCCTCTCCATGTGTTTGCAGGGGACAGCTTAATGCCACCGGCAGAGATGCCTCTGAAACACCCTCCCCACAAGTACGGAGGAGAGCTCTGACAGATGCTGCACTGCCACTACACTGGTACCTACGATTTTCATCTCACTGGGTGGGCTGCTCAAAGCACTGAGTTCAGGAGTCCTCATCCATTAGCCTTGACTTGGGAGGCAGGAGGATCCTAAAGCTCTGCAGATGGTCTCTACAGCAATTGCTAACCCACTGTGAATGCTGTAGCTGCCTTTGGGGTGGAGAAAAGCAGTTGCTTAAGACCCCACAACAGGACCACAGGAGGGAGAAAGCAGGGGTGAAAAAAGCAGGTGAAGAGTGAGCCCACTAACCCCTTTTGAGGGACCAAGAGCCCCAGAGGTGAATCCCTCATCCTTCCAAAATGCAGCTAAAGGGGTTTGACACACTCCAGACAGCCGGGGTGTTGGCCTTGCGCTGGCGTGTGCCACCCTGCTTACAGGACACAGCACTGTCCTGTGGCGTGAGATAGGGCACTGGGCCATCCTGCCCTGCTCCCCAGCTGGGGCTGAGGCAGCCCTGCCACCCACACACCCCTGCAGAGCAGCAGGCAGGAGGCAAAGCTACCTCCGAGCTCCCCTCACCCCTCATGCTGCCAGAATTCAGGGCTTGGGACACAGTACCTGCGTTCCTCGGGGCAAAGTGGCACCAGGCTTCCATTTCTGCTGCACGGAGAGACATGTCCAGAGCAGTCCCAAGACACTGGCTCTGGGCTCTGCTTGCACACTAATCACTCATGTCATTAGAGGGCCAGAGGAATAATGTAATTTATGGATGGCTTTTATTTCTCACTAGCGTCATCAAAATACCCCAGAAATGGACCAGTTTAATTTCCTAGTGGCACAACCTAAACATTTCTCTCTTTAACATCCAGGCGGGTGTCCAGCCCCAGGCTCATCAGCCAGGCATGGCTGATGCCTGCCCTCTCCCCAGTGCCTCCACACAAGGGTCAGGCACAGGCAGAGTCTGTCCCAGCTGGCTGCAGCGCAGCCGCCCTGCGCTCCCCCGGCACACGGAGTGGTGCCTGCTCTCCCCGCTGCTCATACACGGGCAGCTTTCATTCACTCGGGCGCTCTTGTCTCTCACACACACGTCCACGTGCTGCTTGTCTGCACAGCCCATTGCTGCTCTGGTCAGGGGCTGGTATGGCCAGGCACTGCTGGAGATGCTGCAGGGATGTACCTGTCACTGCACCCCCACTTTCAGCAGCTCTTTAAATTTAAAATTAATGTGCTGCCAGGGAAGGGGGGGGGGGGAAATTCTACCCTGTGCATGGCTGGAGGTCTTGCTTCCCTTTAGCCCCTCACATTTTTTTTGGAAGGGGGTAATGCTAACTCTTCTTTGGGCTTGCTTAGATGTGAGGGTCTCCTCACTCCCATCCCTATTTTTGGCGAGTGACCAGGAGGCAGCAAGACTGACTGCTGTCCTCATGCAGTCCAGCAATCACTGGAGCTGCCGTGGGGCTGTTGCATCGCCTGATATCAGATCATCTCTTGGTTAACAGGTCTTGCATGGCAGATATCCCCCAGACGCCAATGGACCCTGATGGATGGAGTCCCCAAGGCTGTAGGAACACCTCAAACTGCCTATGCTTATTGCTAAGCAGGGCTGAGCTACAAAACACTGGGGGCCAGCAGTCCTCATATCTGCAGGGACAGGCTAAACCCACAGTGGCACTGCCAGCTCCACCCCAGGGCTTTGCTGCGGCACCACAGGGGTTCCAGCTCTTCAACACATACTCAAGGAAGTGGGTGAGCCCAGGGCAGATTAGCAGGCAGGGGCTTGAGCTATTGAAGCCTCCTCAGAGCTAAGGCTGCAACCCCTCTCCTTCTGCCTGCATCACTTCCACACTCTTTCTGTGAGAAAAACAACTTTCCCTCCACAGGGAGGGGTGGCTTCCATGCGTTCATCTAACACCAGAGAAACTGGCGTCACCAGAACTGGCCCCCTCCCTGGGCAGCTGGTGTAACTGCTGGCTCTGCCCTGGCAGGTCAGTGACCTGGCAGTGATAGCAAATGTGTGACATGCCCTCCCATGGCCTCTGTTTCCCACACTGGGAAATGGGGCAGACATTTCCAGCCTTATTCCCCAGAGGCTTCCCGGCAATTCCATCCCCACGGGCAGGGGCTGGCACAGTGGCACATCTCCCTTCTGCTCAGGTTCCTGCTGCATGGCTGGCTCAGAGGTAAGTCCAGGCATAAAAGGTCTCAGCCTTGGAGAAACTGGAATTTATTTTTAACCCTGGTTTGATTTAAACCCATATGGACATTTTAAAGTTACTGGAGAAATCAGAGAAAAAGTTGTGTGTGGGTTCCAAGTTCCTACACAGCTCAGAAAATATCTTCCCTGCAGCACGTTTGGGCAGGCAGCAAGTGGTGTCTCCTTCCCATGAGTGGGGCAGCTCAGGAAAGCCGAGCAGGGGTTCTGTCCTGCTACCACCACCTCCTCAAAACTCCAGAGCAAAACTTGAAATCCACTCCAGACTATGGAGGGAAAAGCATCACCAGGATTCCAGGGAGCCTCCTGTGCACACACCCCAGTGCCTGTGGCACGAGGGCACCCAACCCCACAAGCTACAGACAGGTTCGGCTCTGTTGTGGGTCCCAGGAAGCAGGCAGGAACTGCTGCCCCATTTCACAGCTGCTGCAATGGAGGGTCTGAAAGGGGACAGGATTTGGCCTGATCTGTGGTGAGCACATGGGGAAGGAGGGGTGTCACCAGCTCCAGCCCAGCTGCTTTGCTACCTGACAGTGGGGCATGAGGTGCAATGGATGTTGTGATGAGATGTAGGATGCCAGGCAGCTCCCTGCTGGGACAAAGGATGGAAGGGCATGCAACAGGGTCACAGATAGGCCATATATGGCCTCCCTGTCTCACAGCCACCACTTCCCCAGGGCAGAGCACCTATGGAGATGCTCTAGGAGACACTGGGTGATGGGTGGAGAAGCCGGCAGGCTCTGTGGCACTGCTGGGGTGTGCTGAGAAGGGTGAACCCCTCTGCTCCCAGAGGAACCGGCTGCCAGGCTGCTGCTGTGCCACTCCAGAGTGCAATGGGAGGTCAAAGACATGGTGGAGAGAGCTCAGCGCCAAACCCTGGTGTCCCGAAGGGCTTGGGAGTAGCCGTGAGGGAGGGCGAGCCTGCGGGCAGCCAAAAGCGATTCAAGCACCCTAGTCCCCGGGATGGGCCTTTTCCCTGCAAACCTGCCCCGGGGCAACCTCCACTCGGATGGCACCGACCCTAACTTCCCCCGAAGCATCCCCTCCCCCGGGCCCAGGACTGTCCCTCTGCTTCAGCGCCAGGGTCGCGCCCCCCGCCCCACCCCGGGCAAAGCGTGCGGCGAAGCGGGGTGGGCAAGGGACCGGGGCTCAGCCGGGTCTGGAAGCGGGGCGAGGGGGACCCGGGGTGTCCGGTGCCGGGTAGGGGTTCCCGGGACCGGGACCGCGCCCGCGCCGTGGTCCCGAGCGACTGCTGCACCTTCCTCGGCGGGCGACACTCACCCGTGAGCTGGTCGTAGGAGCCGTCCAGGTCGCGGGAGTCGGACAGGCTCTCCTTCCTGCCCTTGTTCCGCATCTTCCCGCCCCGCCGAGCGGCGGGGGGAACCGCGACGGGGCGCAAGGGCTCCGCCGCCGGGCAGGGGGGGCCCGCGCCCGCCGCCTCCCCCCGCCGCACTCACCGCGGCAGCAGGAAGGGGCCGGCGGTGCCGGGGAGCTCGGCTCGGTACGGCAGGCAGGAGCGCGCAGCCGCCCCGTTCCCCGCCGCCGCCGGGGCTGGGAACGGCCGCCCCCTCCCTCCCGTCCTTCCCGCCTCCTCCTGGGAGCCGTCGGCCCTGCCCCGCCGCCCTGGGGAAACTGAGGCACGGCCGGGGGCGGCGGGAGGGGCTCCAGGGAAGAGGCAGGGAGGGAGCTGCTCCGGGCTGCACCGAGGTGGGGTCTCCGGCGGTTTGGGTGAGACCCGGAGGTCAGGGACCTTGCACGGATAGAGAAGGGGGTGGGGATAAACAAAAGCACAGGGCAGCGGGAGGAGCGCAGCCCCACTGCGTGGGAGCGAGGGACCCCCAAGTCCTGAGTGTGAGTGTCCACGTCAGGCTGTGCCTCGGGATCCCCAGGAGCTACAGAGGAAGGGGAACCCCAGCCCTGCTCAGTTCAGGGACTGCTGCAAGCACACCCCCTGCTCCCCGGGGCAAGGTGGGTGGGAAATCGATCAGAGGTGGAATGGGTGAGCAGCAGAGGTGTGGCGAGGGTGGGCCTGGTCTGTCTGCTTGCAGACAAGCACAGGAGCAGGTCCACTCCTGCCGCCCCCCACCCTGAGTTTGGGTTTCCTGTGCAAGGTTAGAGCCTTTAGCAGGACTTTTCAGTGACGAGGTGAAGCAGCAGCACAGCTCGCGGGGGCTTCCAGGGGTGTGGTGCTGCCAAGAGAGCTCACAGCCCCACAGATACATCTGTCGCTGGGCTCTGGCACTGGAGGCCCCGGTTATTTGCTGCCATCTGTGCATGATGCCATCCCAGGGGATGTAAACTGTGCTGGAGAGTCCCTGACATAGGCCAAGCCAGGGGCTTTTCTCACATTTTTGCCCATGTGCTGCCTCTTTGCACTGTGCCAGGGGTCCTGGGCACATCTCAGGGGCTGCACAGCTCCCAGTGCTTCCCACCTCTTCACCCTTCATCCTCTGATCTCTGCAGACAGAGGGGATCCGGAGCCAAGAGGGAGGCAAAGCATCCTGTCCCGGTCCCTCCTGGCCCACGGGAGCCGCAGGGCAGAAAGGGAATCCAGAACAGCGAGGAGGGAGAAACACGCTCACGCGGCAGCATGTTGTCAGCGTGCCTTGGTGTCAAGCCATGAAAGAAGCCGCTTTAGCGAGGCAGCGATGCTTAGCAACTGCCTGGATCTAAAAATAAGAGCCATTTAGCAAGGAAAACGCAGCAGAGAAATACTTGGAGAACTAAACACATTCCCTTGGCCCTCCCTGGGGCCTGGCCACCACCGCAGAGCCCATGCATGCAGCCCAGATGGAGAGAAACTTCTGGGACAGCCCTGGCAATGGATGCCCCCTCTGCTTAGCCAGAGCCTGGCCAGCCTGGGAAACCCCTGTGCTGCTGGGCTTGTCCATCTCTCTGCTTCTTACGCTCCTCATCCTCCTTCCCCCATCCTCTCCATTGTATCCTTGGCCACATTTGGCAGCTCCTGAGGACCAGCAGTGTCCCTGGGAGGTACCCTCAGTTGGGAGGGCTCTGTAAGCCATCTCCAGCATCCTGAGGGTCCATCCCACTGCAGATATGTCAGGCCCAGCAGAGCTTCACAGGGGAAGTTTTCACCTTCTGCCATCCCTGGTCCATCGGGAGGCAAACATGGCTATTTTTATCCCAGCTAAGTGTTCCTGTTCCTGCAGGCAAGCAAAAGATGCTTTGCCAGGCTAGGGTGAGGGGAGAAAGCTGGGCAGGTTGGTGGGTACCACGGGGTAGGATGGGGCAGCCCCAGGGCCAGACTGCCACAGCACATCCCCCACAGCGTAGAAAACAGGGGACACAGCTCACTTGCTGTCTGGTCACAGATCCTTTCCTTAGCAGACACGAGGGCTGGGCATCCTGCCAGGATTCACAGCCTTTGAGCCTTTCTCTGCTTGGGAAAAATGCAACATTCTCCCCTAAATGTTCCTCTGAGCCCTGGGAGCTAGGGGTCTGCAGGACACCAGAGTGAGAGCTGCCCACTGCTGGCTGTTGCTGCCTTTCTGCTGCAGGAATGAGACCATCCCTGCCCACCTGCCCGAACCCAGGCAGGGACCCTGCTGCAGGTGCACCGGGTGCAGAGACACCACAGTAAACACGTCTGGCCAGGGACGGTCACAGTGGCAAAGTCACAGCAGAGTACAGAGAGAGCACCCTTTGCAGCACGTCTCACTGGGGCGTGCGGCAGATGCAGAAAGGCTGGGCCAGGCTGAGGAAAATCACCTAAACCGCACCCAAGGCTTTAACCAACACCCTCACGCCTTGCAGAGCCCCGCGGCCACTGGCTCTGGGCACCACCGAAGCAGTCAGCAGGTCTGGGGCGGGCAGGAGCCACCTGCAGGTAGGGCCGGCGGTCTGCGCTGCTGCAGACGATGCTGGATTGACTGTTTGCGGAGGATGGGAAGAGCTCCGGCGGCTCCCAAGAACCCAGATCCGTTAAAGGGGTAACTCTGAGGGAGGGCCTATACTCCAACACCCAGGGCCAGGGAAGTGTAGAGGATGGGGAGACAGACAGATCCAGCTTGCTGGGGTGGGCAGGGGTCCTGTGGAAACCAGCTGATCTCTGGGAGAGCAGCAGAGAGCCCTGGGGGAAATGGCCATGTAAACCAACCCCAGGGCTTGACACAGCTGGCAGCAGGGTGGGACAGTGATGGAAAGCAGTGGGCCAGGTGGGAAATGCAAGGAGAGAGGCAAACTAGGGACACAAGAGGTGCTGCATCTTGAAGTGCACCCCAGGCTGTGTGTCTCTCAGAGGCAGGGTGTTTCCAGGACCACCCATCCACCCTTGTCATGATGGAAATCACCTGTTCGCATCAGCCCAAGTGCAAGGCATGTCCCCTAAGTGGCCCATCCATCACCTTGTCAGTGGTGGCAGCACTTTGATAAATGCCATCTGTGCAGGATTATTGCTGCTCTCCAGACAGCGGAGCCATAGCTAGGAATGGCTCTGAGCCAGGGCGAGAGGGGTCAGGAGGTGTGCACAGGGCCACACTGTCCCCAGGTCAACAGGAAGTTGGCGCAGCCTTGTCGAGAGTAACTGCAGAAGACAGGTTTGGGGATGCTCTGGTATTGCCCGGAGCACTGGACGGAGAACCCTGCTGCAGGCAGAGCTGTGCCAGGCTGCCACAAGTCTCATCCAGACTGAGGCCAGACTGAGCTAAACCCCCCTGCAACCATCCCTGTTCCTCTCCAGGACACCTACCCTGCAATAAGGGGCCAATCCCTTTGGCTCATCCATGCCTCTAGGTCTCCACTGAGAACCCCCTCAGCTTTGGGGCAATGCATGTGTCCCATGGAGCCCTCCTGGAAACCTCAGGCTCAACACAAAGCCCAGGACAATCCCAAACTGCTGCCATCCACAGAAACAACAAGAGCCTAGAAAGGAGGCAGGAGTGCTGGGGTCCACATCCCACTGGGCTGGGGTAGAGGGGTGCCAGGTTCTCTCCCCCAGGCATGAGTACTGCAGACAGCCCACTGTGGCTGTTAAGGGGGACAGGGAAAGACACAATTTAACACTTCATTAGGTAACCACAAGGCATTGATCTGCCCTACCACCCTGCACATTGTCTAATTGCATATCCCCATTCTTATTAATTCCATCGGAAAAGCACAGAGCAGGACTTGGGAGTCTGATCCTATCTTTAGGAAATTTCAAACAGAGATGTAATTGCCAAGTGCTCTAAATCAAGACACTTTTATCCACTGTTAACAGTATTTTAAAGCCATGGTCATCAATAGCAGTCGTCGGGATGTGCTCTCAGCAGATGTCATTAATCTTATTTTGGCTGCGGTTGCCTGGTGCCTCTGGGCTCAGATTTACACTGTAAGGTGAGGGACAGCTCTGCTACCCTGGCAGAGAGGGCTCCTGGGCAGCTCCCAGGCTGGGACACAGGAAGCAGCACTCAGGGGCCAGTTCCAGGAGTGGAGGGCAGAAATTGGAGTTCCTTAAACCAGCTTCACAACTTACAGAAATGCCAGCAAACAGCAGCCTTACATGGAGATGAACAGCTCGGCCTGGGGGGCTATTCCTCACCCAGGGCCCATACAGCCCCCCAGCCTGGGGTAGGGATGCTCATGGTCTTGCAAGCAGCTGAGGAGGGGCCCTGGCAGGGCAAATGACCTCACTCAGGAATAAACCACAGTATTTCCTACATCTGCAGGGGAAACGGATCTGGATGGCACGAGACCTACCACAGCCCCTTGGTCTCTCTGCAGGCCTGGAGTCCTGAGGACAAGGGGATCAGCTACAGCAGACCATAAGGTCCTGGGAAGGTAATGCCCCAGCAGGGTGTCACCCAAGACACACACAAGGGAAGACAGCTCCCATCTCTGCAAATCCACTCTGCAGAGATGAACCAGTAGGTGGGAGACACTGTGAGATTCAGGTTGGGATGGGGAATTTCAGCTGCTGAAGATCTTGTGAAGCTAGAGAAGGAACAGATGTCTGCGAGCTGC
The DNA here is from genome assembly GCA_024605025.1 of Megaceryle maxima. Lineage (NCBI taxonomy): Eukaryota > Metazoa > Chordata > Aves > Coraciiformes > Cerylidae > Megaceryle > Megaceryle maxima. The sequence goes on from JANHGN010003322.1 coordinate 33,076, forward strand.
TGGGCAAGCCTTGCAAACAGGAATGCTGCAGGAGAAAGGGAACCTCCTTTGTCAAATGCAAATCAGCAGGTGGAAGAAATCTGGGTGTGCAGGAGGGAAAAAGAACTTTGCATCACACTTTGCATCCTCGAAAACCTGTCTCTGCCCACATCTCTAGCAAGGAGGGAACTCCCTGGCACAACCCCACTGCTGGACAGGCAGCGAGGGGCTCTTCACCCACCCTGGATGTAATACCTGTGTGAAGAAAAGCACTTGTTTATAGAGATCAGTGAGCACTTGTTTAGAGACTGGACTGGAGCATTCCCAGGCATGGGAGATGCCCCAAGTCTTCTAAGTGTTACAGAGCGTTTTGTAAGTGTTTCTTTGCTCAGTGCCTGTGGGCTCAGCTTTTATTTAAAGAGGAACCAGGTACTATTTCCAGCCCTCAGTTAGACCATGCTGGATACCACACCAGAAGCCCTCTCAGCAGCTCAGGTCTGCATCTCTGTCATGAGTGAGTCCATGCTGTGGACATATCCTCCTGCTTTGCCAGGGAAGGGCCCCCATACCTAAGCTCACCTCTGCAGGAAGGGATGTCCATGACTGAGACTGTGGTCTCAGTGCACTCTTCTCTGTTGCCTGTCCCACCCATTATTTTGGGCTGCAGCAGCAGAGGAGCCAAAAGCAAGGCATAGGGGCTGGGGTGCTGCAGACTGTGCTGCCAGAGCATCACTTGCTCTAGGCTAGGACAACTGGCTTGGTGCTGCTGTTCAGGTCATCTGAACATCCTCACCCCTGTATACTGCTGGGAAGGACCTGGTTGAACCCTGGAGCAGGGGAGCTCCAGCTAATTGGCCATTAATTGCTTCAGAGAGGAAATGAGCAAAACCCAATCTGTGCATGCCTATAGCAGAGTGACCTGTGAGCCCTGGGACCTGTTCAGGTTCACATTATGGAGAAATGGTTGAGGGTTCATCTGTCAAAGCAGAGCTGAAGAACCAGCCCAGCCCAGTGGGTTTCTGTCTCCCTGCAGCCTCCCCAGCCCCTTCGTGCCCCCACGGGACTCCTTGGAGCTCCCAGACTCCAGCAGCAGCTTGGCAAGGCTCTGAGCTGCGCTGCAGTGAGTGGCAAGCCCGGCTCATTTAATCTATTCAATTGGATTCAATTTCCAGCCACCTGATTCAATTAGCCCTGGAGGGACAGAATAGGAGAGCAGAGGCCGTGGAGCATGGCCTGGCCCATGCTCCAGCAGACACTGAGCTGGGAAAGGGGAGCCCAGCATGGAGCCTACACTTGTCCCAGCCCTCTGGGAATTGTTGAGATGATGGGGGCTGCAAGGTGGCCCCACTGGGGCAAGAAGAGGCAGGGTCTCACTTGTGCTCCAGCTGCAGGTCCTAAGTAGTGTGTTGGCAGCTGCAGGGCAGAGGCCATGGGGAGCCCTGGCCTAAGCATCTCCCTTTGCAGTCCCAACCCACTGACTTGCGGAAATCACAACTAGGACAGTTGTAAAGTAGGGTGTTTATTCGGCACTGGACGCATGGGCAGTCGCCCCACCACAAATGTGCGTGCCTCAGGCAGTCTTGTGTAGCTTTTATAGAGTTAAACGTTTACTATTCAATAGGTTTCACAATGTGCCTATGCATTATCTATCCCCACTTCACATGCAGATGAGGTCTCCTCCCCTTTGAGCAGGCACAGTTTTTTTTGGTGGTGGTTGTCAGGGGTCTTGAGGATGAAGTAAGATGTCTTCCTCACAGCTAAACTTTTGACCCTGGTCCCTTGCGCCTGCTCTGTAGGTGCTTAGCAGACCTTTAACCCCCCTCCTCATTTTTATCAGAACTGTCCGTGCCTGATTCCTCCCCCTAATCCAGCAATGGTATAATGACCCCGCAAGATGACAATGGTATTATCTTTTCTTATTCTTGCTCATCCTAAAACTATGCATTAGTTTCCCTTTCTCACCACAGCCACTCTAGGTCTGACCTGAGGTCTGCACCCCTGAATATCTGCCAAGGGTGACCTAAAGATGCTCCAAAAAGACAACAGGAGCAAGGCAAGCATCCAGCAACGCTCCCCACCCTATTTATTTGGGGTCACCCCATGCTTGTTCAGCATTCACCTGAGCTCTCACATACTGTGCTGCAGTAGAGAGAACCAGGGCTCTGACCAGTGTGAAGGACTTGCAGCAGCCTCAGGGGAGGCCAGGTCCCACAGGCCTTGCAATAGCCCTTCTACAGCCCCCTGGACCAGACTTCCATTTATCAGTTACTTTTCTGTCTGCCCTCTCCCTGAAAGCATCAGGAAAGGCATTAATTAGTTTGCACGAGAGGAAAATCGCATCATTTTCTGTCCCCTTTGGATGGCTGCAGCATCCAAAACCGGGCTTTACCCCCCTCCTTTCAGATTACCCCTATGGCTCACCTGCCAAAAAAAACCCATCACCTCCAAGGGGACAAACTTCTGTCCAGTATAACCCTGCTCATCTCAACAAGTACCAAACAAGAAAACAGAGCCAGAAAACAGGAGATGAGAATAAATAAGCACAAGGCATGGTGCTGACACCGAGATGGAGAGCTACTTGCGAGTGCCAAGAGCCAGCTGTAAATCTTACTGCAGACTGCTGGCCATGCACCGGCCCCATTACACATGCTGGCAGCTGTGACTGCACAGGGACAATAGCATCTCCCTCTGCCCACTGTGCATCAGGCTGGGAGCTAGGCAGGACACTGGCTCCACTCCTGGAGGGAAGTATGGAAAAGTGTACGTAGCACACTGGGGCTGATCCCCTGTACAAGTGCTGTCTAGGAGATAACTCTACCCAGGACAGCAAGCTTCTCCTCCCTCTACCCACCATGCACCAGCCTAGCAGGACCTCAGATCAAGGGAAGCATGTGCTGTTCTTCAGGGAGGGAGAGAAAAGCATCCCAGCAGGCACCAGGGCATGGTCAGGTGGAGGGCAGATCAGTCCTGCAGAGATGTGGCCCCCACACCCCACCACTGGGATCCCAGCAGTTAAGAGCCATGACAAGGAAAAGAACAAAAAAAAAGCTTAAAAACCCAATAGAGCAGGTGGCCACTGTACATGTGACTCAGGGGTCTTGTGCTACCTGCTCCTGGTACACCTGAGGAACAGCCAAACCATCACGGGGAGCTGGCTGCCCCCACTGGACTCCCATCTGTACCCTGTGCCCAAGGCTTGGTGCCTCCTCTGACAACCTGCAGCCCCAGCAGAGGAGACTCAGCTCCTGAGGAGCTACCTCTCTCAAGTCCACATAAAAAATGGGACCTGTAAAAGCTAGGGAAGAAGAGCTCATAACCAAAAAAAAAAAAAAAAAAAAAAAAAAAAAAAAAAAAAAAAAAGTTAAGCTCAATCTTAATGACCAAATTCTGGAGCAGAAAAATTATTTTGTAAAATATTTGTCTCCCTGCAGCATTTGCCTCATTTAAAGGCAGCAATCTGATTTCTCCCCCTACTCCCCAAAGCCTCAAAACCAGTTCTTCCAATAATAGACTGGGTTATGAATTAGATATAATAAAATACACTCAACTGCTCTGATCAGATATGGGAAAGTTTGGGGCCATCAGCCACACCCTGAGGCTGACTGTTTAAGTTGAACAACTTTCTGCTCAGTTCAAGCTGGCCTCAAAACACAAGTAATAGTAGGGTGTTTAACAAAACAGGCAAAACTGCAGCATGATCTGTGAGGAAGCGTTTGCTGACAGCAGCAGAGGTGCTACCTACTGTCCACAGATGGATCTCTGCATTCCTTGCTCACAACCTCTGCTTTTGTTTTCCTTACTGGCAGCCCCAGAGGCATGTAAGAGGGAGAGGGCTGTTCACTCCTGGCTGCTAACTGCAGCTTGGGCCATGGAGGTGGCATTGCAGAATACCACCACAGCCTCCCTCTGCACAGGCAGGAAGAGCCCAAGGGCAAGCGGTTGCCCTGCTGCAGCCAGCCCTGTGACAAACTGTGACAGGACCACCCCCGTAACAATCCCCTCTGAGAAGGACAAACACGGCACACTCTGGAGAGGCAGGGCTCTGCTATTTATTGAGCTCTAGGTGTGTATGTACATCCATTTACAGTGCTTCATTCAGTGACAGTGTGACAAGAAGATGTGTATCAGTCTTCCCCAGCTCAGCCTTGGATGAAGGATGACCTCAGGAGCTGCTCCCAGTCAGTCTGGGCTTCCCAGTTCATCCCAGCAAGGGAGCACCCTGGGGGAGATGAGACCTTCGAGAGCTGAGCCCGGAATGAAAAGTGAAAATCCCAGAGGATGCTGAGGCAGCAGCAGACCCAGCCCCAGCTCTCACCCCTCACGTCTAGGCTCAGCCTAAGCGTGGTTAGAGGAAAGGTGGCACGCAGACAGCTGGGTGACTCGAGGCACCGACAGCAGCCATGCTGGGGGCTGCACCTCAACGAAGCAACTCGAGTGCCCTTTAGAAGAGACACCCTCCCTAAGGTGAGATCATCTAGCAGGAGCTCCCCACACATACAGACAACGCCAGGGCTGAGTTTTTACTCATTTTGCAGTGGAGAAGCTGCCTCCTTCTACATGTTCTGGCCTGTTCTCCAGCAGAGCGATGTTCTGGAGCCTGCTTGCTCCCCCACACACCATCCCTCTGCATGTGAGCATTTCCACATCCTTGCATGGCAGAAAGCAAGTAAGTGTCTGGCTTAGCTGATAAAAGCCAGACAATTCCATGCTGAGGCTAAGTACCCTCTGCTGAGAGAAACTGGTGCTCCAATGGAAAAATATACAGTCTTCATGGGGTGCTGTGCCCAGTGGGTGCCAAGGACACAGCTTTCAGTTTCCCATGCTCACAGCAGGTAAAAATTAAACATTAACACAATTAACACACGTTAGTACGAATAAGCCTTGCCTAAAAATTGTAGTAAATGAGCATGACATTCACACCACGCACACTATAACCTACGAGGCTAAGAGCAGGACTAGGCACTTACCAGCCCCCCCCCCCCCCCACAACAACAAAAAAAAAAAAAAAAGGTTTCTAGGAAAAAAAAAAAGTGGATCTGGGGTGTAAATAACTTCTTGGTACCAGTCCACCAAGTCAGGCCAGATCCTAACATCACTGCTGGGAGTTGAAAATGCACAAACAGGAAACAGGTGTTTATGCTGCATATTCCTGAGTTGGCAGCTTGACACAGCACTCAGAACAGGCTCTGCTGGACCTGGGCACCTCTGAAGCAGAAAGATCTGTCTGTGTCCCGAAGCATCATCTGAGAGCACTTCCGTAGGAAGTTCTCAGCAGACTGTTGTGCTGCAAGTTGCTTGGTGAAGACAGGAGGGCAAGTGAGAAAGTTCTCTGGCTGCATTTTAATTGTGTGCTACACACAAAGGTAAAACTGGGGGCTTCTTAGTTCATGAAGGTCACCAGACACTTGCAATCACATGCAAGGCAGACGGTCCTGTGAGGAAGAGGATTGTCACAATGCAGTCTCTGATAGGCAACAAGGGAAGCTGGGGGAAGAAGTCAGTCTGTCCTCTGCCCCATGAAAGTGGACTATCTAAAAATGTCCTTCAGCCATAGAAATAGCAGAGAGGAGATGGGCTACTGAAAGTAACAGTGACCCTGGGCAGAGCTGACCTCCAGTTACAAGCGCGCTTTTTGATGACCTATACTCTTGCATACTGTCCCAGACTGGACTCTGTAAGCCAACAGCCTTGGAGGAAGAATTTTTCCTTCTCCAATAATCTGATGGCTTGGTTCAAGCAACACCTTCTGACATCAGGAGCCAGCAGTGAGCAGGGCCTGCTCTGTGGGGAAACTTTTATAACCCAAAGCCATTCCTACATTGTGGGAGGGCGGGTTGATCCAGACTGACAGAAAACAACAGCTCTCACCTGGGATCAGAGTGCTTTCTGTGTAGAGCAGGTAAGTGATCTAACCCAGAACTGTCTCACGCAGATAGACTGGTTATTATTTTGGTTGTGAGCTTCCCCCAGCTCTGCTACAAAGGTTTCCAGTGCATATTCCCTGAAGGCTGTGGAGGGAATCTCCCATTGCTACATCAGAGGAACAGCTGCCCACCCCCATGGCACCTTAAAAAATTGCTTCCTTCTCCTCAACATGCCAATCACCTCTCCTCATCCCCAGTCCTGTTGAAACACATGCCTTTCGGATTGAACACACAGCAGCAAGGCTCCCCCCTGTAAGAAACGCAGTCCCCTCTGCAGGTGGAAGGCAAGGGGCAACCAGCTGCAGATCTGTAGTGTCCCTGCCAGGACAGGCCTGTCTCTGCTCAGCCCTGTGCAGCAGTTGCATCCCCACTTCAAGAGATGGTAGAGAATTCCTTCAGCAGCAGTTCCTGGCTCAGTGTGTTGAAAGCAAGGTTCTTCCTCACATTGATGCTGATGGACCGAACCTAACAGAGACAAAACAAAATGTTTTAGTCAAGGGATTCTTCCTGGCTTCCTGTGAGCATGGCAGCTCTGACACTGTTGACCTACTGGTTCAGCATCACACCATTCTGGATGCTGTTATAGCCCCAGAGAACTTGCTGCAGCCCCCTCTCACTGAGACTCCAGCTTAGCAAGAAAACCCTAAGGATTAGCTGTTTCCTGGAATAACAGGAATGTCTATAGAGACATCCCAGAAAGGAAAATAAACTCCACAAGACAGGGATGGGAGATGATGCTGTTTGGATGCATGAACTATGATGTGTTTCTTGTTCTGAGACAAAGTGATGGGGAGAGCGAGCACTTCCAGGTTGCAGATGGAAGAGCATTTTCTACCAGTGCCCACTGAAGTGCCAGCCAGCACTCTCCTGGATGAATGCAGTGCCATGGCCTCTGTCCTGCTCCAGAACAAAAGATACTGAGTCAAGGAAAAGACAGAGGCCATGCTACTGTGCTGTAAGCACAAATTATCACCCAAGCTAGCAGAAAACCATGGTTTCAGAGCAAGCTGCCTGGATTTTGTGCTGAGTGCCTTACTCTTGAAGCTGGCTCATTGTCTGTCTCTGAATAAGAGACACCTTATCCCTCAACTATGCCCAGACTTCTGATCACCCCACAGAGTCTGCACAGAAGATCTGTGTAGCCCTGTTGTGCAGCAGGTTCCCTTCCCCCCCATGCCTTCAGACTCGTTGGCCGAACACACAGGCCCCAGACTGGGCTCAGTCTCAGCTGCGCTCGGCAACGAAAAAACAAAGTCAAACATCATCTGTGTCAGTGACTGTGCAGCAGTGACAGAAAGCAAAACTGACACAAGCTCATCCAAACAACAGGATTACAGTTCCCAGAGACTTGGAGCCTGTGATAATAAGGTTGTTGCTGACCTGGTTAGTGTTTTGTGCTTTTTAAAAGCACCAAGGGATGAATTATAGAGAAGCAGAATGAGGATTCCAACAGTGGGGGCTGGAAGAGCAAGCTAGCAGTGTTTATACTGCTGAGAGTCCCATTTTCTGCCCTGGTGGGGGGGGGGAAAGGAAAAGAGCAGAAAGCTCCAAAAAAGGCAGAATGTGTAAGACTGGGGAGCAAATCAAAACACGGAAAGTTAACAGGGAAAGTTGTGAAATGAACCCCAGTGAGCCCCACTGCACAGACCCTAGCAGCCCAAACAAGCTAGCAAAGATATTTACACTTAAAGACAGAGTATTTCAGTTTTATGGTGTCTGCAGAAAGCACAAACTCTCCATCAGGATGCTTGGCAGAATCCCCAATGTGTCTTATTTCCCTCGGAGCACCCCATCACCTTTCCTGTCCAGGTGTCTTTTGACTTAACCCATACTGAAATAGCTTGGGATCACATCATCTAAGATAACCACAGGTCACAGCCTGTGTTAAACAACACCACAAGTGGTCTCCAGAACACTGGTTTGCACTGGGCTGTCTCCCTGCCCAGAGACAGGAGCCCCACTGACAGGATTGGTTCCCAGTCCTCCAAGTGCTCTCCACCTCAGTGATCCAGTCACTTCTGACAAGCAAGGAACCACATGGCTAAAGAGATGTGGAGAGTCCTCTGCCCTGGGGAACACGACTGCCTGCAAAGGGCAGATGTTACATGTAGCATAAGCCAGCATCCTTATTTTGACTGGAAGCATTTCTATGGGTCCCAGCAACAGAACCAACATGCAGACATGGGCTCCTGGCTCCAAGGGCCAGGCACCAGCAGAAGAAGATGCCCAACTTGGATACACATCAATGATTCCAAGAAGGATATGACAGCAGTCTCTACAAGCCCAGAAAGGGAAGCTGGAGTGGCATGTGATGAGAACACAGGGTTTAGCAGAAAGTGTAACTATGGGGTAGAGCACAAGAAATTAAGTCTGTTTAGTTTGCAAAGAGAAGGTTTAGGAGGAACAGAGAAAATACTCTCCAATATGTAAAATGAGGTCAGAAAGAGAACAGTGAGTAATATTTCTCTGTCTCCCCAGGGATGGCGAAAGAAATACTCAGCTTAATTTAAGACAAAGAAGATTTGCACTGGAAAAGAGGAAATACTTTTAAACTCATGGGTTGTGAAGCAGTGGAATAGATCACCTGGAGACACTGTGGAGCTATTTTCACTTAAATAGAGCTTTAGGTTTCAAGAGGAGTTTAGACACAAACTTTGGTCACAAGTGGTTTAGATGGAGTTATATCTGCTTTAACACAAGTTAGGGAGAGGAGTGAGCATGATAACAACACACAAGATGACACTGATGTTTCTACAAATCTCTGCCCAGGATTTCTTCTGCTTTGAGAAAGGCAGCTCTGAGCCAACCAGCTTAAAATGTAAGAATAGCTCAAATTAGAGTTAAATCAAGTTATCTCCAGCATCAGGGCTCAGCACAGGCAGACAGAGCTCATCTTCCTTTTGGATCTGAAAGGCCAGACAGTGACAGGGAAGTGTCAGCCTGTAACAAGGATAAACTTCAGAAGCTTCCTGCAGTCTGGCTGAGCTGCTTCATCCACAAGGCTGCACCCCAGGACTCCTCCTAGCTCGTGGTGTAGTGGGTAGCCCAGGCCTTGCTGCCAGCCTGGAAACTACCAGAACTCTCTAGCATGACTTATACAAGTGGCCAGCCTCAGAAAGTAATCTCAGAGCTTTAGCATTAATTCTGCAAGGAAGTAAAAGCAGAGCATATGTCCTCTCTTGCTTCTGTATAGAGCATACTAGGGCCAGAAAAGCTTTTCAAATTGTTTTCTCCCCATTAGTGGCTTGGATCACAGAAATGGGAAATGCATGAAATGCTGACATCACCTGGAGAACAAAGAACAAATGAAAGAATGGATGAAGCAGCATCATTAACCATGTGATGAAAACATTCAATTCTGGTTTTGTGCCATTATAGCTGGATGTGTGCAACACTGTACAGACAATCCTATTTTGCAGGAAGCCCCATCAATTAAACCTGTTTCAAATCAACAAGCAGCTCTTAAGAAATGTGTACAATGGGAGGAAGGTTTACACTGACTACTACATCTAATTAAAAGTCAAATTAGTGTAATTTCCCTTGCAGAAATCAATCTCTAATCAGACTATTTTGAGACTGCTGAAAGCTATCCAACTGCAAAGACAGTGAATATTTTGGAAAGATGCTGAATCTCTTTTCACACATTCCTCCAGCTGCAAGGGTCCAAAAGCTCACATCCATACCATTCACTCTATCAGAACAGCACAGATCTCAAATAACATCCCCAAGAGTTCAAAGGAAAAGAAATAAAAAGTGTTAGAAAACTTCTTAACTTCCTTCCCTTAGCTCCTCAAAGGCAGCACAACAGGCCAGACAACCCAGTTGATAAAACACTGCACATCACCTACCACCACAATGTGGCTGCAGTATAACAGGCCTTTGAAAGCCACTTTGAAAAGGGAATGGGAGAAGAAAGAAGACTTTTCTTTGGGATTAACAAGAAAGAGCAGTACTGAGGCAAAGCCAGAGAAGTGAAGCAGTGCATTAGCAAAGCACGTCAAAGGAGTGTGAACAAGATTTCTAAGCATAAAGGAGCCAAGAGAATGGCTTGGAGAAGCTTCTGCTCACCCACTTAATGGGAGCACGGAGAGATGAAAAAGCAGACAAAAAGGAAAATGGCTCCTGCATATCATTCCCCACCAAGAAGGATTTGCCTTAATGCAATTGCCTACCAAGTAGTATTTGCCTTACTGCAATCTCTCGGAGATAAGAAAACCCAGCAGAATCTGGAAAGAATTATTTTCAAACGGACCCTGCTTGGGAAGACCTGATGGGACCAGCATGAGTTTGGAAACCATACTGAAAACCTGTAGGTTACCACCAGCCCTGCTCCTTTGGCAGAGCCCACGAAGAAAACTGCAGCAACTTCACTCTGCCTCCTCCACAAAATCCTGGAAACCTCAGCAGTTAAACACAATGCGCTGGGTCGGGGGATATTATCCAATATCAGACCAGCAACAGAAGCTAAGTAAAGACTCAGAAGACTCACAAAAAAGCAGCCAAGTACCTGGTTAGAAGAGGATATGGAGAGGAGAGGGTAGATTAGGGCCTTTTTGGTGAATTCTTGGAACAATTAATAAAGCCATCAGTTACTGGGTACCTAGAGGAAAAAAACAGAATGGAGGACAGGACCCAGCCAGCTGGGTTTGCTGAAGACAAATCGTAACACATCAGGTTGATTTCCTGCTGTGCTAAGGGAACGGCTTAATGGAATGCAAGGGATTTTCTGTATCTTTGAGTAAGGAACATTTAATAGGGTCCCAATTCTCAGGGCATCTAGAGAAATGTGGATTAAACAGATTCACAACTGGGTCAAATCAGTACATTTAGACAGTAATTATTCAGGCTTTCATAGGCTCTTGAGGAGAGGGTCCCAGGGGTACCTGGATGGGCAATTTTCAGAAGGGAGTTGAGGGGGGACTGGTTATGCTAAACAGATTCTTAAATGACACAAACTTAGGATTTTGTAAGTAAAGAAAAAAATCAAGCTAGGAAGAAAATAATTTTAGCTGAAGTGCTTTGTAGCTGTGATGATCTTAGGACTAAGAATGTAATTTTAATCAATTGGCATGATCAGCCTGAGTGCTGCCAGGCCAAGTGGAAAGTGGGGCATGCAGGAAGCAGAGCAGTCATGTGGCCAAGAGACTGGAGAAGGAGATGCTGGCTGAGGAGGGCAGGAGCCCTTGGGACAGAACAGATGACAACAGAAATGTGAACGGGTCTTATTTCCATGGTATAGTAATAGGAGAAGTCTGTATCACAGGAAGGCTATGGACAAATTTTTTGCATGTATCCAGCTACAGTACCAAACAGCAGGCCAGAGAGACAAAAAAAGGCACAAAAGAGCACAGAAAAAAGGCACGAAATTGCTTGCAAGTGCTTTTGCCTGTGTATTACCCAATGGCAGTGCTAGAATGACCCAAAAAACACTAAAAAGCATTCTGTGGAAGGAAGCAAAACCAATTCAGGCATGCCTGCTCTGAAGCAGGGTAGACAGGAGGAGGCACGACATTCCCAAACTCGCACAGACTCGTGACAGAGTGGGCAGGCATCAATTACTCATCAATCAGCAAGGACAGAGATGGGAGAGAGAATCAGCTCTCAAACTGCTGGAGAAAGCTGCCAGAGGTAGAGATCTCTCCCTTCAGTGAAACTGTAATGATTCAAAAGCAAAGAAAAACATGCTCCCTTCAGATACCAGCCACTATGAAAATATTGCCTTCCTGGTGATGCAGCCATCGGACAAGAAACTGTTATGTCAGGGCTCTCTGGAGCAGGGCACACAATCTGGCTTGCTGAAGAATATAACTACCAACTCAAATTCTTTGGACTCAGTTTTGTCTTCACTACATTATTTTTGTGGGCCATTAATCTTCTCTGGCAGGAGGAGACATTTCTTGGAGATGCCTTTGCTGGGGAACCCTATTTTGGGAGTGATGGAGAACAGCAACAAGCAGGCACGTGTTCTACCAGCATCACATATTCTGCTCAGTCCCATACTGAGGGACTTTCCCTAACAACAGCAAAAAGGCTGAATTGCTCTGTATAATAAAACCAAGGTAGGAGCAGTCAGCTTCTCCACCATGCAAATTTACCACCACAAAGTATGGTGGATCCCTATGGCAGAAGGGACAGAGACTGATGGACTGGTCACTGGCCCAAGCAGTCTGGTGGTTTCTCTGCAGCCATGTGCTGCAGTGTCTGTTCTGATGCTATTCCCACTCCATCTTTGGAGACAGCCCAGTGGAGTAACAGGGCTGCTCACCTACACCCCAAATGCTACTGCCCAGGCTGTAAGCAAAGGCTTTGGGGAAGGGTTGTTGATTCTGCAGCATCAAGGCAGCTTACCAGCTCTTTGAAGAAGGCAGCCTCTTTATGCTGCTCTGAGTAGCGCTCATACTGGTCCAGTCCATCCTGCAGTTTCAGGGTCAGTGTGTCGTAGTTGGACCGTACCACTTCCAAAACCTGCCAGACACAGACAGATACAGCAGAGGAGTCAGCATCCACATATGTCTCAGCACAGGAGGAGCAAGGTTGAGACAGATCACAGCTCTGGCACCTGTTTTTGCAACATGCATGGCTTTAACAGACAATATTTGGCTCCTGACTAACAACACGGAGGTAGGCACTGAAGTCTTCCTAAAGCCAGTAAGGAACAGTTCTCAAATTTACAGAATCTCTCTATTCATGAGAGCAGTGGATCTGCCTGTATCTGTGAGAGCAGCAGTTTTTTGAACACTATGACACCATAATGTCATTAAATTAAGCAGCTAATTACCATGTGTAGACCCAAATGTAACACCACAGATACTATGTAAACACAGGTTTGCCTGACACCATGGTCCTTCCAGTGCTAGTTTTGCCAGCACACCTCCCCTCTGGCTGGCTAATCACCATTCACAATCTGCTAACCACGAGCTTCTACAGCTGCTCAGGACAGCAACAGGCACTAAGAGAAGACCAACCCTGGTTTGGACTCTGGTTTTGGAAACAGATGAAGACACAAATCTACACCTTCCTATCCAGGAGATATTTCATCATCCGCCTTCATTGCAACCAAAGCACTCCATTTATATTACTGCCTTACTCTGCTCCCAGCACTGGGCTGTACTTGCAAATTCATAGTTACACATCTCTGTCCTATTGAACTATTCATTTTTCCTAACTAGGGAACACCAAGAGGGACTCCCACAATGCTTTTTAGCTTCAAAGCATTGCATGGACAAACACATTCCTCAAAGCATTTGTGAGATGGTAAGTAATGATAATCTTCCTACCAGGAGCCAAATAATTCAGCACTCCTGGGCAAAAATATACTTTAAATCATTCTCTTAAAGACATGAACTTCTTTCTTAGGCTGTTACCATTTGGTCTGAGAGCTATATAGAACATAAACATCTGAGGTTTCCATTACAGTAGCCTCTGCTCATCAAAAGCCTCAGCCAGGAGGACTAGATAAGGTAATGTTCAAAGGAAGAGGAGTTTGCCCCAAGGAATCACAACTCAGAAAAGATCCTAAGAAAAGCATTGCAGAGGATTTAAGACAACAGTGACCAGAACAATACAGAACCCACCTACTGTCCTCCCAACAATGTAAACACTACCCTCAATGGCCCTTTTAGGCAGCTGGCAGCTCCTGCATTTTACAGGACTGAATTGTGTCCTTATATCCCTTACTCAAGGAAACCTACACTTGCTTAAGGTTCCTTAAAAAGCCTGTCTTCCCCAAACTTCCCATGTGTCAGTGGTATAGAGACACTCATGCAAATACTTAGAAGCAGGCTAGGGCCTGAGGTGACAGAAACCACTGGGCATGATCCAGATGAGGACTGAGGGTAAAAAAGGGTCCCAGAAGTGGTTCCATGGTGAGAAGGTCACACGGTAGCGTCTCTTCGCAGCTCAGCTGTCCTCTGGCATTGCAGAGGCAAGCTAAGGGTAGGAGTCAGCATTTTGCAACGTTAATTAAGAACAACCTGTCAGTGTCCTGCTGCTGCAAGAGCATGCACAGCCTCCTCTCCAGGACTCATTTCCTAATGCTATTTGTCAGCTCCACTGGCAGAGAGGAAGAACCTCCCTACAAGGACAGCCATCTCCAAATTCAGTCTGGCCTTCCTGTTCTTGCAGCTGGCAGGAGCTGCAAGAAGTATCACAGAGCCAAGAGCAATGATGAAAGAAAACCACTTGGGTACAGGAATAATTTACTCTGGAATGTAACTATCTGCTAGGGATGGAGAATAATAGTGTAATGCACCTTCTTCTGAGCAATAAAGAATCAAGCAGCTTGCATGAATCAGAGGGCTATCCTCCTGTCAATCTGAGGAAGCTAAATTGACCAAGATTAATAAACTGCAGGGGAGAAACCTTGTTTGAAAGGTGAGGAGTAGAATACACTTCTCCAGCAGTAACTCAAGGGTGGAGACATTTTACCCAGGGCTACCCCACTTCCCAGGAACCTTCCCTTGGGTTCCTCTTCACTCCCCTGTGACCCATACACACAGCCACATGCAGTGTCATACAGGTGTGCCCAGACAATGGATGTACACACTTCTCCACAAAGGATCATGATTCCTCCTGGATAGATCTGAGTAGAGATCTCTTCAGGTACTCCACAGAGGCATCCTCAAACCATGGTGAGGAGTAGTAAAGTGCAATGGCAGCAGCAAGGTCTGTAAGCAGCATCCTTGAAATCAGCCCATCTGTGTCACCTTTAAAAGGCAGCTAAAAACTCAGTTTGATACTCCAGGAGGAGAAAAGGGAAGGAACATGAGGCCCCTCTGCTGTACTACCCACTACTTACCGTAATCTCTGCAGTGAACTTAAGATCAGCTACATATTTTTATTGGCTCCCATTCCTTACCTCTTTTAATTACTAAATAAAACTTAAAAAGAAAGGGTAAGTTAAAAATAAACAGCTTCTCCTGACTGCCTGATAATTTCCATTTCTTGCTGCTGCTGAGAAAAAAAATGCTACGTGGGATCTGAGATAAACCCACTCACAGATCATTTCACTTTATACCTTATAATGGAGAGGCACTGTTACTGAGATTAGGACCTGCCATCCTTGAGACAATTTCATCTGCTCTTTAAGTTGCAGCTACTAGACAGGGGAGAGGTTAAAGAGCAGTAGAAGGTATTAAGAGCAGCTAACATGAAGGCTTGAGAGGCATCAGCTTTATACCCATGACAAAAACTTGCATCTTCTGTCTAACAGAAGACTGTGCGTTAGCATCCTTCACCCTTTTAACACACTGCTTTGACTTTTTTCAGGCAAACTACTGCAGGAAGAACACCCTTTTGCATTAAACACACAAGATTTATCTGCACCTTTCCATCAGAAACAAAAGAACTAGAGGAATTTAATTTTGAGATAAAAGCATTTCTTCAAGGTCTTATCCAACCTGGTCTTCCTAGAAATCTCTTTCAAAGACTAGGAAACATCAATCCCAAGATGGTGAAGTAAAAATAACTTAAAGGAAGGGACTTTCAGCTGGACTCTTCCACACAGTTTTTAAATAGATATTAATTCACAGAAGCAAGCAACTCAGATGTGGTCAATCCAAGGAAAAGCAAAGGCTGTTGAATTCCTTTTCCCTCAGGTATCTGTATCAGCCCTCTAGGCTACACTCACTCATTTACACCAGTGTAACAAACCTGAAGTCAGTGGAGCTGCACCACTGCAATTTAAAGATAATTTGCCATCAAATTAACCCCCTGCCCCACCACTCACTCACTGACTGCTTTCCAGAAGTTCCAGAGAAATGTTAGCAATTCAGGTCCCTGCATACTTGTCCCCACACCACCCTTTCAGGACTTGCTCTGAACAGTGAGGCATTTCTATGGCACTTGGATTTCAGCTTCCTCCTGCAGCTACAACTGCCCCATACCCTGTAACTCTCCTTCCCCAGTAACACAGACCACCTGTGAGTGGAGGTACTCTCTAGGCAACATAGCAGGGGGGACAGCTTTCAAAGGAGGGGATGATGCAGGGCTCAGCTCTCTGCAGCATCCCACCCATGCCATGCCACCGTAGCCAGAGGAGATTATTTCACATAGTTTTTGGCTCCTTACTTTGCTGCATCCACCAGCTTAACACTCCCTTGCAAACTGGATGGACAACCTCTGAAGGGTCAGTGGACTTTTCTGTACACAAGCTTTGAAAACAGTTCTTCCAGAATCAATCGCCCTGCCCAAAAATTTTCTGCATTCAAAACAGACCACGTGTTGCTGTGCTGCTCTACATACAGGCTCCTCCCTTACCGCACCAGGGCTGTTCCCTCTGACTGATACTCAACAAGAGCTGACTTGCTGCATTCCTCCCAGGAGAGACTAGACCTTCTTGAAGAGCCTGTCCTGATGAAACAATGGAATTACATGCAGCAGTCTCCAATCCTCATCCTGCCCAGGAGAACACAGCTCTTGTAAGCAGCAAAGCCAGTGAGGGAGCCACACCGGCAATGGAGTCCAACTGGCAATGTGCAGCACTAGGGCCCATCTGCCTGGCAGCCACAGTACTTCTTTTAACCTCCAGAATCTTCTATCATCCACAACTGTAGTCTCTGCCTTACTAGAACCTAAAATTAGAGAGTGCCACCAATTCACGCCACCTAGCAGGGCACCTGGTGGTGGGTAGGTTCTGGGAAGGATGCAAGGGTAATGACAGAAAAAGAAATGAAAAACAGAAGCAAGAAGAAAGCAAGGTCTCCCCACTTCCTTTTTAATCAGCAGAAGAAAGGATAAGAATGCAATCAGTCAGCATCAGCAGTACCTCACTAAAGCCTCTCCAAGCACATAAGACAGTCAATAGCTACCACAACACAGAAGCAGTTGGAAAAGAACTGACTGATCTCACAAAGCAGAAGGCAAAAAACCAAACCCCAACAACCTCCATGTTACAACACATTTGCCCCCTACAAGGCTGGGATGGGGGAGGCTTTCCAGGTCATGCCCAGCAAACCTTCACAGGACAGAAGTGCTGGGCACTTCTCTCCCAGCTGCCCCACGCTGGAGGACAGAGCAGCTGGTCTAAGAGGTATGTAATGCCAACCAGTCACCAGCACTGCTGCAAGGACATGGCATAGGGGCCAAGAGCAGATGAAGATAGACAAACATGCCTTCTGTTCTCTCTAGAGAGGTGGTGGAGTGTCTGTTACTGCCTGTGTACCAGAGGCACTTAGGGCAGTCCCACGTTTCAAAACCAGGCAAAGCCCAAGATACCACAAGCAAACCCAGCAGGCTGTCCCCTCAGCTTACAGGATGGAGGCTGTAGGTACAGATATTAGGGTTTCTCTGTTCTAGAAGCCTGATGCACATTTTACACTGGAGTCCTCAACCAGCTTGTTTACTCCAGGTTTAGTACAAATCTTCCCCTTTTTCTCCCTCACTAATCTTCACAAGCAACTCACAGTCCCTGAGTGTGTCTCCTAGTGAATTCAGCTGAACAGCAACATTTCTCATCATAATGAAAAGGCTGCTGCCACCTGGACTATGAAGAGGCTATTACCTCTCCATAATAAAGTGCCAAATAACTGACATAAATTTTACAGTAGTATCTTCTAATTAATATGGATTTTTTTTTTTTTTTCCAATGGCATCACACTTCTCACAGAGCAACTTAAAAGTTGCTGATGCAAGCTGGAGTCTTTGCTGAAATTAATCCCCAGAAGTGTCAAGGCCAAAGCACATAGCTAAATAATTAGAAGTTAAATAAAAACCACACACACAGAGCTACCACATGTCCCAAGAGACTATGCCCAGACCCTGGCTACACTCATGTCCTTCTCCCTTTCCTCTTTCTCTGTCTGCAGGAGCTGAGTTCAGAGAGAGGATTCACTCAAGACTGCCAGTGCTACACACATGCTGGAAGCAGCTTCCAACCTCACTGGCTTCAAGAGAAGCACCCACCCCAGGACAAGCAGCACAGAGCTTTTGTCTGACCCAACACTACCCTACCTTTGCAGCTGTCCTGGAGCTAAATGCAGTGCTGATGCTTCAACACCCTTCCTCACCTCCAAGCTGATCAAACCACAAGCATTAATTCCGTGCTTATGAATGCTAAGAGAAAAAGGAGGAGGATGTTACTATGACAGCCTAAGAACTCAGATTCCTAAGATATGCTGTGTGCACAGCACATATCTATGGATGCAGAGGATGCAGAATGGGTCTGGTGCACGTGGTGGGACAGAAAGATCTGGGCTTGAGACACAAGTTTAGTCGTGCCACATACGTGTAAGATACACACCACATTGCCACATTCCTGCCTCAGTGTCCCAGATCTCTTGCATCTGCTGCTGTTTGTACTACATATAAGTGAAGGACCTGTGGCCCTCTCCTGCTGTGGGCTGAGAGCTTGAGGCTGCTCAGACTAATCCTGTAAGACAGCCCCCACCAGCTCACACAACTGTCACTCTGAGTAAGAAGCAGCATCTTGTCTGCCATGAGGGCAGGAAAAATTCCTGGAGGGAGGATTTTTCCAATAGTAAAAAGCTCAGCTAGCCAAAAGATTAAGTGAAAGCAACCAAGGGCAAATTCCTCCTCTGAGGTATGAAAAAAGACCGTTGCACTGATGCATCAGCAATGCCAGGCAGTAAGACACAAGAGGTCTGTCCAGGTCATAAAAGTGGAACAGCCTGCAGAGGTGGGTGCAGCTCTGCACCCATGAGCCCCAGGATGGCATTGGGCCATGAATACATGCTCCTGTCCTGACTATGGAGAAACAAAAGTTGATGGGACTCATGGGAGTCTCTTGTTCAGTGCCTGGAGCTGGACTGGTGGACAAGGCTGACCAGCACACCGCAAAGATGAGCCAGGAGATGAGAAGAGAAGGTGCCTCACACTGCTTTCCACTGCTAAGGTGACTACAGGGCCCCCTTGTGCACGGTTTACGCCAGGTTACTCAGATACTAGTTAGTTTGTGTTTGCCAACCTTCCTCTGTTCAGCGAGTGAGCATTAGCCAGGACACACTGTGCCTACGAGCCCAGCAGTGAACTGTCTTTGCCCATCAGTTTGTCCTTTTTTTCCTGCCAGTTAGTTACTCCTGGCAGTCCTGATGTGTTCACTGCACTACTCTGTGCCCAGCCAAACATGAGGAAAGATCAACAGTCCACATCCCAAATCCTTCCCAAGGACTGTTTTATACATTTGCACTTGAGTGGGGGGGGGGGGGAAATCCAGGCCTTGCCACTTCTCTATACAAGGCAAAAGGTTTTGATTGTACATAAAATATTATTATTATTTTACCTAGCAACATCAAGGAGGGACATTTCACAGACCCTTTTCCTCATCTCAGCATAGAGCCATTCTGCCAGGCTTACATGATATACAGTAGCTCAGATGTTTGTCCCATGACCTCAAGAGAAATCTCATCTTTAAAGGAACATGCCTACAAAGTTGGCAGTTTCTATCTATGGAGCGGGAGGGTTCGGTTACAGTCTTTCTCTTCTGCCTACAGGTGCCTCTTCTAAAGATAAGTAATTTACAAGTTCACTCGGAAAATGAATGTAATTCTCTGAACTGTGCTAGCAAAAATGGCATCCTGTTTTGGGACAAGACTTATACGCTCCAGAAATGTTTTAGAACCACAATCCACTAGAAGCCTAAGTGTTCAAATCTATGGTGGGAAAAGATTCACAGATACAACCACTCTGAAAATTAAGAGTTTTCAGAAACATCCCAAAGCCAAAACTGTTATCCAGCTCCACCCAGAAGCAGCTGTAAATGCACAGTGCAGTGCCCATTCCAAGATGTTGTGGGACAGCCTTCGCAAGATTCAACAGTTACTTTGAGAAGCAGAAAGGCTGCAAAGGACAAAGGCAAGTAATGACAGAGACCAGCTATGTGCACAGGTTGCAGGGAACTTAAGTTTGTAAGAGGTATAGACAAAAAGAAGATATTAATGTCACTGATAATTCTTGACATCCCTTGTGTAGCCATCGCTAGGGCTAGGGAGTCCTGCTCTAGGTGTACAACACTGTCCGAGCTCCAGGAGTCAGGTGGCTGAAAGCCTGCTCACCTCACCAGAAAGCCTATGCCATGAATACTTTTTCTAAAGAGTAATTTTAAAGAGTCATTTCTATGCACACATGACAACTCCCATACATGTTAAATGCACTTTGCTCAACCAGTTTGGGTTTGGAGCATGAGGTACAAAAATACACTTAGCCTCACACTGCTTGTTCTCAAGACAATTTGCTTTCCTCAGTTTCAAAGCCGATCAGTGGGTTTATGCTAATCTGCACGTCCCACTAGGCACAAAGAACCTAGCATTCTCTGTGGGACCCTAGGTGCTCTTTTCCAGGCTGCAGGGACAGGCTCTCAGGAAGAAATGGAGGAGGCAATTGTGTGTCATTCAAGGGAGGAAAATGGGTTCAGTGGGTTTCTGCCAAGAGAATGAACATCTGTGTACCGCACAATGATGGCACTTCCAAAGCTCACACAGGGTAAAAGAAGTCAAAGATCCTGAAACTAATTATCTTTAAAATTAGCAATTAATAAAATAAACATCCTCTAGAGCAGACTTTTAGATCTGGATGGGAAGATCTGCCAGAAACTGAATGAGGTCCACTAAGCTTGCCTGTTAGAAATTTTGTGAGGAAGGCAGGCAGCATAAGGAAGGCCAAGATGATGGCAGAAGCATAAAACCCTGCAATAGATTGATTTGCTATTTTGGAGTTACAGCCCATTTTGGAGTTGTGAACCCTTATCTCCAGCTGGTGGCATTTATGAAAACATTTCTCACTGCTAGGTACGTAAAAGCACTTGTAATTCTGCCAAGGCTTGAAAGGCACTGCAGATAGCTATGGACTGGACCGTTAATTTTTTTATTTCCCCATTGTGCTTACAATTAACTTAAGTGCTGAAATGTGATGGGCTGTTCAAGGCAAAGCTTTTTATCTACCAGCTGCATTCTAGCTCAGCAGTAAATCAACTGCTGTCACCAAATCATCAGACAAGAGGACATGAGCCTCCTTATGCTCATTGCGCATATTACCTGTTCAGCCTAAGCAGTTAACCAGCATTCTGCAGATGAACATTGTGATTTGGGTGCAACTTTGGATGCAATTCTCTATTTACAGAAGACCTTGTCCTCCTGAACACAGAGTTGGTGGGGAGAAAATAAGCAGCAGCTCTCCAGCACCAGTTAACTGACCAAATAAAGACCAGTAAACAGTGCCCAAAACAAGACAGAAGAGTTTTAAGTCATGAGCTGCTGCTCCAGTTGAACTGAGAAGCCAGGACATACAAAGCTGTTGCAGAAATCAAAGACAGCTACAAGAAAAAAAAAAAAAAAACAAACTCAAAAGCCAGTAGCTGAAAGATTTTAAGAAAAGGTCTGAAACAAAATCTTTTTCATGGACATCAGCCAGAAAGCATCCTGGTAAATGCTGAAACTCAAATACACAACTTTAAGTTCAGATTGCCTCAATGAAGTGACAACAGGATCCCTGATGTACACCAGAGGAAGCTCATTCTTAGTAAAGAAATACAAATTTTCCCAGAAGACAGCTGGCTCATGAATGAGGCTGTCTAGAGAACAAATTAAGACAAGAATACACAACAAAAACCTTTCAATTCAATCAAACTCTGACAGAAGCAAGTGGACTGTTACAGTGTGAAGAACCCAAAACCTAATTGTGCTCAAGGGGAAAAAAAAATGTGGAAGCTTATTCTGGTTATGGTCTAATCAAACCTCTCTTGCCACGGGAGGTTTCTGGATCTATGTCACCTGGTCAGGTTCATAGGAATCAGTAAAGGATCCAAAAGAGCTTGTGCTCCTCACACAGCCACCACAGACTCCTACAGGATATAACAATTACAGACTGACTTAGGAAATAAAAAAACAACTCTCTGGGACTCTGACTTAAGATCAAGATGAATGAAAGGAGAACACAAACTCCAAAAACCTATGGAGCTCACCACACACTTTGTTTCACTCTTGTTCTTTTAGAGCAACTAACAAGCAAATGGCCTCTGCAAATTCTACTAGTACAGCCCCAGGTCTGACGTGCTGAGAAAAAGCTGATGCTAACCTAGCTCATGACTTTTTTTTTTCCCCCTTAAATTACCAGACACCTTGTTAAACTCGATTTGCACAACATGAATAAATTGAATTAAGTAAAGCAGCAAAACTAAATATCAATACAGTAAAAAACTGGCCACAAACCAAGGGGATGCTGTATATTTAAAGTCAGTCAAAACAGTATAGGCCATCCCAGAGAAACAGCCAGCTAGGATTGGGGGAGGAAAGTAGGCGTTTGGAGGGGAGAAAGATCAGCTCCATAGCCCCAACTTACATTTAAGCAATTGGTAGATGGTAGAAGGCCAGCTATTAACTGCACCATGGAAGTGATAAAAAGTAATAATTCAGTGGCCTGAGGAGATGCAACAAAGCCAAGAAAGAGGAAATCCAGAGCTTACCTGCCTAACTGACCACACATGAAAAATGAACTCAAGTCCATTCTAAGATGGGGAAAACAAGAACTTTTGAAAACAAGCAAGAAGTCTGGAAAGCCAAAAAATCAGATGAACAAATAACTGATTATCTGTATTATTCTGCAGTTCCACAATAACTTTTCTGAAATAAGGGCACTGGGATTGATATATAAGATTTAAAATGTGGCTTATCACAGACTTAGAGTGACAACACCTTCCTGCTTAATTTTTGTTCTCTAATAATTTCTAATTCTCTATTTGCCTTTCTGACCACTGTTGAGTCTTGAGCCAACACTTCCAGATTTATAACAGTGACTCCAAGAGTCCTTTCCTGTATGGCTGTATCCAGCAGACTTCCCTACAGCTTAGACTTTAAGAGACTTATAAATTCAATCTGCAAAAAAGCCTTGTAAGGCACAGCCCAAAAGAAACAGAAGATCATAGTCAATCAGCTGCAAATAGCTAGAAAAACCGCACTAGCAGTTTGCTAAGGCAGCCAGCTAATAAGGAAAGGTGGGCAGTGCTTGGAAGTTTGAGTGACTCAACCCAAATAAAAGTTCTAGTTATTAAGGCTTTTGCAAATCTGGAGTTGGAACAGAGGGCTGTAAGCTGCTGGATGATCCTTACAATAGAAAAATCCTGTGGTGAAAAGGGAACTTCAGTTGCAAAATGTCCGCTCAAAGGCTGCGGCTCCTAAAGTGGTTTCAGTCCATCTAAAAGCAGATCACCTAAACTGCAATACAAAGTCTACAATTCCTCCTTCAAAGGCACTTACTGCAGAAATAAGACATTCTAATGTGCAGCTTAGAAGTGTCTTCATTCTGGATGCAAGCACTGAGAGCTTTGACGAGTAGGCACAGTACTGACATCAGCAGTAACTCAGAAGGTAAGGAGGAGTGGAGATGACTGTCTCCTAGATACTGAGAATGCAGCTTTGCAAGTTAAGTTCATAAGAATTATAAAAGTGATGAAATTCTTACCAAGACAATGGGATCAAATCTGCCCCAACTGTGTGACTTCTCACAAACCCCAGACACACTTTTGGATCCTACTTTCATCTGCATTGCACAGCTGAAGGAGAAGGAAAGGACAAACTCTGTGATGAGGGCAGAAGTAAGAGAACCAAATGATTTTTGATATGACATGCTGAAGGAGTGAAGCTTGTTAACATTTTAATTTGTTAAATTATCCCCTTTTGTGCTGTTGAAATGTGTCATTCTTTTTGAACTCCATCTGGGCAATAACCAAAGCTGAAACTGAATGAGACCATTTATGCTTGGAAGCATTCATGGCCAGTATAGAAAATGTATTTTGCCTGTAAAAACAGAGCTGCTTGAAGTTGTCTGGTAACCTAATTCAAAAGGAACATTTAAATGGGACAGATAGAAAAACAGAGGCTACTACACAAAATAACAACTAGCAAGGGCAGGTGCTCAATGCTATGGGCTGAAACACTTATTGACTGAAGCAGAGATGTGCAGGATAGCCAGCCAGCAGACAGTCAACAACGTGAGTCTGAGAGGGAGCAGAGACTTGGGCACGGACCACACACAGAAAATGGGTCAGAGGTTTTCTGAGAAATCAAATGGTCTGCCACTTACTACAGACCTTCTCAGGGAAAGGAGTTCATGAGCAATCTTTGAAATAAAAACAGAAGCATCAGAAGCACCAGAAGTTGCTGACACTTAGTTACTCCCAGTCATTTCTCCTCATACCTAACAGAAGCAATCAGGGCCCAAGATAATACCTATGTTTCTCAAGAAGGATTCTTGCCACAGTTAAGTGCCATCTTGCGATCCACAGATATTTGGAGGACAAAAAGGCCTTGTGTGCCTGAAAACTTAGCATTCATACCTGCAACATTTGTTCTGCTTATATCCTCAAAGTATCAGGCCTACCATCTCTTCAGGACCAGCATTCCCACAATTCAGACGCTCCCAGCAACAACCACAAAACACCATAGGAGAGAAGTGCCTTCAGAATGTATGGCTGAGAAGAGACTGAAGAGGCATCTTACCACTATGAGAATGACAGTGTTATCTCCACAGGGGTTCAGCTGCTGGAATGGCAGAAAAGACACAACACAAAGTGAAGGTTTACTGCTAATGGGACAGATAAGATTATGGCATTGGCCGTATGCCAACTGACATTCAAGGAAAAGGTGATTTGTGATGGCACTGGACCCATTCTCTCCAAAGGATGAGGAAAACAAAAATTATGCTTCTTTTCCAAAGCACCTTCAGGTGTTGAATCCTCAAGCTGAGCTAATCAGTACACAGAGCAGCAAGCTAAAGAACCAGTTGTCTGCAATACCTGCCCTTTGAATCAAAAACATGCACCCTTTGCTGTGACAGCTCTCACTGAACCCGCTGGCTGTAGAGATAGGATGCATTTGTACATACAGCACTACTGAAGACTTAGGCAAAGACAATGACACTCTCTTAGGGATAAGGAGTTGATCACCAAGGCTTCCACTTTCTCTCTATATTTCTCTTGCCAGATTCCTGAATAACTACCTGCAGGATATGTAATAGAAATATCATCTCCACGGTAATTTCTGCAGTGCTTGGAGGACACCATCGTTCTACAGCCTAAAAATCCCTGTGTGAGGATTTAGTGCTCCCAAGTGACTCTTGGACATCAAACGTTTTTAAAGCTATTCGCTCTGATGGGTTTTTGAATAAGGCTCAAGGAAGCCAATTGCTCAGTATTTCTCATAAGAAAAAGGTAGCTCTGACCTGGTAGAATAAAAATTACTGAGAAGAAGGAGGAGGAAGAAAGCCCACACAGCCCACATTTTCTGCAAGCAAGGAAATGAGATTTGATTTACTCCGTGATTCTGAGGTGTGTTCAATTTCAGCTTGAATTTCTACAGATAAATTCAGCTTGGCTGAGCAATGTTCCCATTAGAGACCGTCCAAAGCAATATAAGGTGATCCACACAATGATCTTTGAAGCTGAAGGTTCAAAGCCTTGGTGAGATGGTTTTTTTTTTTATAGCATATTTTTACATCTGCAACCCACAAATCCCTGTCTTCCAAGAAGTCAGAGGAAGATAATATAAAAAAGCAATTAGATACAGTGCATACACAGCCCTTATTGTTGCCAATTAATCAATTTATTTATTTAGCTCACTGCTTAAATTTCCTCTTAGTACACAGCAGAGAACAACTCCAGGTCTAAGGTTTCCATGATTCAGAGAGATTAGGTGACAAGCAGAAGTCACTCAGTAAAAGGATTTAAGGGCTTCAGTTCAGGGATTAATAACTAAAGCTGCATTTTCTCCAGATTTTAAAATGGTTAATTTTTACTGCATCAGGTGGTAGTTTTATTTGTACAACTATTTTTGTTTTAATGGGAATCTTAAACTTTGCTGTTCCCAAAATGCTGTTGCATTGCCCTCTTGATACTATTCTCACTTCAGAATTTTTACTGTATTTAAAAGAGGATTTCATGCTTGCTTAGGAAATTTCCTAAGAAACTCTACCTTATACTAATACAGACAAGTTCAAGTTCCACTTGACTTTTCCTAACTAACTGTCAGTTGAGCAGTCCCCTCAGGCATTCGACATCACTAGAAGGCGGCTTGGGTGAAAGCTTTGGACCAGGTCTCTGAATCTTGAAATCAGTCTCACATTCCAGAGCAGCTCTACAAAATCTGGAGTTTGCATGCATTTGACCACATAGTAACACAGCTTTAAGGTAGGATAAACCATAGGGGTCCATTTTCACCCTGGGTTAACACAGAATAATTTGGTACCATAATTATCCTCCTGAGAAACCAACTGATAGAAGTTAAAGGGGGCCACATCTCTTTGTTACTCTGCAGGGGCTCTGATCTTACAGATGTGAGAATCATTCACAAGTAGGAGTTTCAGAGAATCAGTGTTATAATTTAGCCCCAATGCTTCTATCACCCTGGGCTGTATGAATAAAACTCAAAAGCAAGTCTGCAGGTTGTACAACTTGGGTACGTTGAAGTTTTGGAGTCTGTTGTAAATCTACAGTAGCCTGGACTGGCCTGACTCAGGAAAGACTAAATTCCTTCAGTATGCCTCTTTAAGGACTGACACTGTCTTGTGACTGTGCCGAGAGGTTTTGTTTGGCACTTTTTTATAACTGGTAATAAGTAGAGCTGTTCACTTGGTTTACAGCTTCTAGACAACAACTGTCAGACACAATCAGCTCGGATTGGACAGAAGGGCAGGACTGGCAGCAGCCACTGGATGCACGATAGCACCAAGCTAAGGGTGTGCATTAGGAAAGCTGCCATTGCTCTTCCTTCTCTTCTCTCTAAAACGTGCCAAGAGCACTAATTAACAGGGTATCCAAGGCAGACAAAGGCTATGAAGAGGAGATGTCCCTAGTACCCTGTTAAGGCCCAATCCCAAGGTGACTACTGAAGCTTTAGGAGCCTGCTGAACTCTCCCAGTCACGAGTCTCCCAAACTGTCTGATACTCAGAAAAAATTCAAAAATCAGAAAAGCTGCAGAACCGAGAAAAGCAGAAATGAAATAAAGTGACCTACTTTATATTCTGCTATCACATGTTGAAAGAGACAGGATTGTGAAATGCCAGAATAGACGCATGTAAAGGAATCCTCTCAAATGTGTGTGCTGTCAGCAGTGTGATGGCACACAGCCCCCCATGGAAGAAACAAAGGCAGGAAAAAACTGAAGTCAAATACAGTGCCAGAACAACAATTCAATACCCAGAGAGAAGAGAACATAGAGTAGGAGCTATGCAGAGTAAAAGAAGTCTGTGATCTGAAATGCCACTCACTATTACCCTAGCAAGCATTAAAACTTCTACTAGGGAGGGGCACTTTGCATCAGAATGATCTGATTGCCTTTCCCAAGGGCAAGCAACAGAGGATAAGTGTGATCTTAAATATTTTGTAGATATTTCTGCAGCATCTTAGTAACAAGAGGCAGGGCAGAAGAATCTCCATCATCATCTGCGAGCACCTGGATACGACTATGTAAGATTACTGGAGATAAGGTTCACACTCCACAGTCTGGACTCAGTTTTAAACCATAACCCTGTCAAATGCTGGAAAGTAAGGCTTTCTGAGAGAGTACAGGCAGGTAGTTTTCCCCCCTTTTTTTCAAGGGGAATGCTATCAAAATAAAACCCTCCTACCCCCCAGACTTGACTTCTGAGATTTTTGCATCACTCTTTTTTAAAGCAAAGATCAGGATTAAACCAACTGGCTATTTCTCTTTAAGTGCCTTAAACTGACTTTTTCCAAACTCAGCACAGAAAAAGCTCTCCCTGACATATGTAAACTGAGGTCATGCTGAGTTATCTCACATGTGAGAAGCTCAGCAGCTTCAACCCGCATCTCCCAACCAAACAGTTACCTTCATCCTCAAACTATGCTTCACCGAGGTGAAGGGTTTCTGGATGAGGATGAGGGACCAGGCTATGGCTAAAGCTAATAAGGCAGCTGACAAGACCACAAATTTTTGACTCCCTGATAAGCAGTTGGGACAAGAGTAGTCAGTGACCAACTTCTTTATGCCAGAAATGTTTGGTATGACACAAACTGCCCAGCCCTAGCATCACAGTCCTAGTTCTGAAACATCAACATACTAAATAGTGACAGACACACTTGAGGACTCAAGCAATTCTGAAATATTACCCCTCTGGGCACGAGTGAGGGTGGAAAGCTCAGCAAGAACTGGGTGATGTGGGAAACTGTCATCAGCTGGAGAAATTAAGTTCAGATCATGGTAATATTCTCCCCTGCGAAAAGTATGTCATGCTCAGGTATCTGCAGAGAAGGCTGAGATGAGGCATTACAGTAGCTTTCTTTTTATTCTTCTGAGGAGAGGAGTTTAGCCCAGCAACAGATCTAAGTTTCCTTTCTAGGCCTACAAAGCGACTTGTAGGTGGTACCGTAATTAAATAGGTCCATCACTCAAAATAGAAAATGCACATCTTTATAGCTGAGGTGAGAATGAAGAGCCTGTAGTGAGATGCTTCCATCAAGATGTTGGTTTTCAGGAACATTAGCAACAGAGTAGAAAATTCCCAGCAAAGCAGTCTGGATGCACAGAACAAAACAAGGCAGTCAGGAAGTCTAAGTTCCAGCACGACTACCTTGGCTCACTCACAAATCTGCATTTCTGCTTCCGTTAGCTGGAGGATTGCTCCTGTCCTAGTGTTTCAACAAAAGGAGTACTTCTTAAAAAAAAATGTAGCCTTAAAAACTCTATACTGTAGCTCACAGCAACTTTTTTTAAGAAATGAAAGAGACAAAAAAACCCCTGCAGATACCATCACGTGAAGCTCCATCGAGATCCACGTTCTGTGTTACATCCTGTTACACAAGGTAAACCTTAGGATGACAGTAACCGAGTTCACGCAAGCTGGACAGATGCCTGACTCCAGCAAACCACCAATATGACACAGCTGAGCAAAGGTTTGGGAGGAGTATTGCCAGTGCAGAAGAGGACTGGAAAGGGAGACTGAGTCAGTATCCAGCTGAGTACAGTCTTCCTTTAAACACTGGGAAGGAGAATTGCTGGCAGAATGAGAGACATCTCATGGTAGGCTCTGTGAGACCTCCTTATTTATTTATGGATTGATTAATCTTGTGTTTGGAACATTAATTTTTACAGAACTAGGAGAAGACTGCAAAGGACAATGGAATGCCTAAGTGAACTGACTGCTTTCTTGCAGAAAGAGCAATATTTTGATTCACAGATGTTGCTGAAGAAATATAACTAGAGGCGAGTTGATAGCAGTGCACAGAGAAACAAATTATCACATTATCACCATGATACTGTTATTTCTGACTTTCCACTGTGTTAAATATGTCCATGGGGTTCCCGGGCAGCTCAGTTTTGTCTGTAAAAGATAGCACAGAACTTCCCAAAGCCAAAGCACCCCAAGAACAGTTTGCAAGCCATGTCATGCCAGCTGCCCATTGACAAATCTCATTGCGAGAAAGATGCAGTGTCCTCAGTCATCACATTTCACTGCAAGCAGTTGTTGTTGCCTCAGAGATGCAATTGGTCCATTAGCAGGATAGGAGCTTGCTCATGCCATCCCAAGGGGAAGAAGCACTCACAAGAACTTCTCCTCTACAACTTCTACATAGGACCCCAACCCAGCATTTTCTGAGAAGTCAGAAAGTCCAAGAGTGAGATTACAACAGCATTTTCCGTGTGTGTTTACATCCAGCTCAAAAACAAATGCAGTCTGCTGAATTACAACTGCTGAGGAAAATACACTTGGGAAGCCAAGATGGGATTTTTTTGCACAAATAAACCTTAAGTGCAGTATTTTATTAGTCAGCTTCTGCACACAGCAAAGCTTAGTGGCAAA
Source organism: Megaceryle maxima (assembly GCA_024605025.1). NCBI lineage: Eukaryota > Metazoa > Chordata > Aves > Coraciiformes > Cerylidae > Megaceryle > Megaceryle maxima. Next base: position 62,743 of record JANHGN010003322.1, read on the forward strand.
GTTTCCAACTAGGAGGCTAGAGAATATGGCAGAGGCTACTAGAAACAACTTTATTAGATACCAGTCTGCAAGAAACTACCCCATTCTCCAAATGTTAAGGATATATCAGCAGATTTTCTATACTTACTCTCTTACAGCCAGAAGTCATCCTACCTAACCTGTGTTTTCATGGAAGAGAAAGGCTTCCTAGTTTAAACTAACACTGATGCAACTGTGACACACCAGTTAACATGGATGCAAGCGATGGTTGCTGGGTCACATCAGCTTATTTCAGAAATCCTGGGTATTTTCAGGCAATGGTCCAGACTAATTCATCAACGTCTTGTCTCAGAGGCTGCAACACACTTGTACTGTTAGCAATTCTTGCTGTAAAGCAGTTAATGATAAAGAACATAAATCCATGGTTTGGAAAAGGTGAAAGAGGAACTCCTACAAAGAGGTGCTCAGGTCAAAGCAAATACAGGGCTATGAATTCATATCCTCCCACAGGCCTACACTCATGCCAGCTATAAGGCAGATGCTGCTGCTGAAATAGCATGTGCTGCTAGCAATACTTAGCTCCACAGGAGCTTAAGTGAGCCACGGGGGAATCCAAGTGCCCTCTGACTACAGCAGCAGAACTGATTTAAAGCCCCTGGCACTTGGCTGATGCAGAGCCACCTTCCCTAGTTCCATCCACCCTGCTTGCTGTCTTTCAATAACACATCTTAGCTCCCTGAGCTACCCCACTGCCTGCCTCAGATCTCCCATGAAGACAGGATGAGTGACAAACATCAGAGATGCTGCCTTCTCTATTACAAGGTTTGCCTTTGAGCTCCCTACTGTGGACAAAAAATTTGAACTTATTTTGTTAACATCCAAATGCCAAGTGTTAGAGAGCTAAAAATACAAGTCTTTCAGCCGAGTGCAGCTCTTTTCAGGTGCAGCACCTTTTGGCTCAGCAGCATTTACTCTCCTGCTCTGGGAGATGTGGAGACTGCAGAGCTCAATTTGCTTCCCACTTTAAAATCAGAGCAATGACCCATTTTGTCACTTTTGGGACAGCTGCAGCTAGAGGATCCAGAGGAGGAGCAGGACGGCAGAAAAACATCATCTATTACAGCAGAATACTACCAGAGAGAAGGAAAACAGTCTGTGAAGGCAGGAGTTTTATCCTGAAGAGGCCCCAGAATGAGCATGGCTGGCAGTCACTGCAAAGTCCATCCCTTTTTGAGAGGGGAACTTGACTCCTGGCAGGTTACTTATAGCCACATCACCATTTGTAACTGGCACTACAGGCTATAGTCTGTCTACTTTTAGGACTCCTGGTATCTATGTGCATTAGGCACCTGGCAATAGCCAGCGCCTGTTGCTCCTGCTTCACAAGGGATTAAAAAAGTCTTCTCAATCTGAAGTTTTACAAAATGCAAATTGAATTGTGCGTTCCACAAGCCAGCTGTTGACAGCTCCTCCTTTAATTGTAGATGTGCAAAGTTGTAATTTAACCTTTATAAACTCAGACTGTTTTGATCATTCCATTGCAACCCTCTACGGAGCTTTCCTTGCCCTACCCAGGTGCTCAGCAGTGCTGGCAATCCATGACATCGCTTTCCACTTCCACAGCAGCCTTCCCCAGCAGATTACACAGCCCTTCAAATGCTGCCTGGCTCCCCAAGGGCTCCACGCCAGCTGCCCTCTCACTTGGACACAGGGCTGAAGGTTTGCTCAAGGCAGCACAGTGAAAGATAGGAAGGAGTTCAGACCCCAGCCTACAGCCCCTTCCTCTATCTACTCACAGCCCCTTTTCCAAGCTAAGTACCACATAAAACACAAATCCACCAGGCATCTGGGAAGTATTTTGTGAGACACATTCACCAAAGGTGCAGGACAAGCACTGGAACAACATCAGCCTCTCTCCCCAGTATGTACTGGGAGCTTATTACAAAGTTAAATCTGTGGCTCTTGCTCAGCACGCTCCCAGTTGCAACTCAGGCTGGGCTCATACCTCAGATCCCCCAGTGTTGCCTCTGTATCCTCCAGCACAGAAGCTTATCTAGCTCCAAGAGACTACCCTATTGCAGACAGTGAGTAGCAGCTCTGGAAGGCAGCTCTTCCCAAACTCATCCCCAACATTCAGTGGTCACCTACACTACATCAGTGTTCAGATCCTTATCAGCAACTGCCAGGCAAGGATATGAAAACAGCCCTGAGAAATTAATACGAGCCTTACTTTGAAGTTTAATGGATGTCTTTTGTTACCAGTTTGCACTCTGAGGCAGTTTCTAACATGACCACGAGAACAGCTCACAGAAGTGTTAGGAAGTGAGACATGCCTTAGCATTTTCAATGCACAAATGGCAGAAAGACTCTGCTCCAGGAGCAGTCAAGGTGATCCAGGGTCATGCTGCTGCCTCTGAGAAGCACAGAGCAGCTGCCATCAGCAGTAACAGGCAGGATGCTAGGACACCTTTGTGTCGAGCCTAAAAAGAAGGGAATTAAAGGGTTTCTCCCATTTCTTACTGGAATTTCTGGGAATGAATTAGGAATGGGGCTCCATCTCTCCAGCCATAGGTGTTTTTTAAAGACAAAGCCCTTCTTTTGTCCCTCTAATGGCCTGCCACACCTTGTCCCCCCCTCCTCTGGTGACGCACAGTGTATTGTATTCTGCATGTTAATAAAAGGCACTAGGCAGCACTGTCACTGCTCTCAAGCTCACCTCCAGCTTCAAATCTCCTTGCAGCAAAGCTGATCAGTCCTTGAAGACTCTTCAGACCCATTCAGTCTGGCACACTGCATAAAGCAATCTGAGCCATTAGTAAATTGCAAGGATATTTCTCTGATAAACCAAAAGGGGGGGGGGGGGGGGGAGGAAAAAAAAGCTGTCAAAACACGAGAACCCCCCCCTCAACCAGGCAAACAA
>JANHGN010003322.1:68003-78720 GCA_024605025.1 Megaceryle maxima
CATGACCACAGAGTCTGTGGTTTGAGATGAAAATCTACAGGGCTATCAAGTCTATTCTTAAAACAAACCAATGTCCATCACTTTCAAGGGCCCTCAAATCCCCCCTGCTTGTAATAATATTAATATTAATGCTTATAAATAAAAAAGGAGAAAGCACTGAAATGACAGACTGAGAATGGTAATAAACAGACATTAGTGATTAACAAGGTAATAAAGCCTTCAATAGGATTAGAAAAAGAAAAAAGATCAAAATCTCTTTCAGCTGATTACTTGGCTACTTTTAAGGATATTAAGAATAAATTAAATAATAATAATTAAAAAAATAATCTAACACACAAACAGGATACCAGAACAGTCAGGGGACAGCACAGTAAGTTTGACACAGGCTCAAGTAAGAGTCTGCAAGCTGATTAGGTTCAAGCCAATTGGAAGCAACTGTGGGCAGCTGGCAATTCCCCTTCAGATAGCACTATGTCAAAGCCATGCCTGCCTGATCTCAGATACCACAGCGAAGTATGAGCAGCCATAGGAGAATCTGGCCAAAAGCTAGAATGTGTGAAGCTAATCTTCATTAAAAGAAAAAGTTTGATCCTCAAAACTGTAAAAACAAATGTTCTCAATAATGAAATACCAGTCCTCTGAAACTATTGAAATAACTCCGAGAATGACCAGACCCAAATGTAGTATCTCTGTGTGGATACACAAGTTAAATGTCAGTATTAAATATTACAATGTGGTACACATTGTAATACAAAGAAGGTGTATTTTGTGTAGAAAACATTCACAGAAAAAAAAAAGAGAGAGAGAAATGGAATTAAGTGAACACACACACAAAAACAAAAGTTAGAACTGGGGGGGGGGAGGAAGACAGAAGGACAGCAGCAGCCAAAAGGCAAGTTTGATCCCTCACCCAATGGTGGATAGCTAACACAAAATGAAAACAAATTCTGTTACCCCACAAAAGCCAGACCCTGGCCCTGATCTCAGCCATCCACCATTAATTCTCCTGTATTTAACACATGGGACAGCAACTGACAGAAGGGAAAATCACAGTTTAACACACATGCCTGTGCTTACAGGCATAATTCAAAGTGGAAGCAAGAAGTCTCCATCCCTCTCCTCCTTGTGCAGTAAATTGCAGAGTGCTGACTAAACACCCTCACTGAGACCACACAGTCCCTCACCACAGTGACATCTCTGTTATTTCTCTGCAGTTCACCAGGGCCTGTTATTGCTTTGCTTTGTTTGATGTTCTCCCAATGTTGAGAGAAAGCATGAAGGAAAAAAAAAAAAAAGAAGAAAAAAAAAAAAAAAAAGAGAAATCTGTCTTTCAACTTCCTAATCATCTTCCTCAAAATGCTCCATGCATCAGCACTGATTTCATTATCTGCCTGCTGCTAGAGATTTTATTTAAAGAATAACACACAAGGAAGAAAGGATTTAGCCTGACCTCCCTGAACTGCCAAGGGATGAATACTACACAGAGCTAACACCAAAAAGCAAATTTCCTTTCTCAGAGTAACCCAAAGTCTATACAAAATTCCCCTCTATCCAAGCCCTCAGTTTCAAATTGGGCTATCAAAGGCTTTTCTTTTTTTAGGGGCCAGGTTAGATACAATCAGTTTATTATCAATGAACGAGGATTGATAACATGAACCACCACAAAGCACTGCTGCAAGTACAGTGACTTTCAGTCCGAACAATACAGAAAAATTGAGTAAATTAAACCCAGTGTTCTTCTTCTATATAGCTGCATCAAGAAGAGAATAAAAAGCTGTGAGGTCTGTGGTTTTTTCCCCACTGCACCAGTAGAGCATTCCACCTGAGACTTTGGCATGTTATACATTACAGATCAAGCAGAATGATAAGTGAAAAAGTTAGTGGGAAGCATGGAAGGCTAGCATCAAGTAATGAGTGAAAATATCATGGACAGAAATAAATTAATTGCAGAAAAAAAATACAGTCAAGATCTTTTAACAGGCACATGGCATGGGATCCCATCCAGTGGAAGGAGCAATCCAAGGTGACTCAAATGAGGTCTGTCCTAGACTGCATACACAATATATTCCCCAGAAGGTCCAGAGGTGCAGAGACAGTTGTTTCTAGGATGATCCTCCCAGATCACATGACAGCTCTGTATTTTGTCCACCACAGGTTCCTGCAGAGACATTTACCTCTCCAAGAGTGATAAACATACAATCCCAATATTTTATTTTGGTAAATAGGCCATCTCTTCCCTTCCTGAGACCACACCAGTAGCCTATTTTCAAAAAGCTACATTCACACATTTATGCAACACAAGCAGGACATGAAAAGAGCAAACTAGGCCAAATGAAGTAAGGGAAACCTAACCCTATCACCTTCTTTATTAAAAACCTTCTCTCTTCAAAGTCTAAACCAACTCAATTCAATTACCCTAGAAAATTGCTACCAACTGTTGCCTGAGTTCTAATTCCCCAATATCACAGAAAATCAAGCTATGCCCAACAGTTTTCTGATAATTAAGCTTGCTGGCAAAAACTTCCTGCCCCATTCTAAACTCTAGCATCCTCACAATCTCCAGCCACACCTGCTGACAGTGCTGCATATTTTCATCATTCATACCCATCCTTCTGCATTTGCTAGACCGAGATGTCTGCATTGTGATGGTAAAATTGGCTAAAGCAAGCCTTGTTTCTCTTCCTCTCACCCACGTCTGAACAAGGAACACAATTCACCCCTGATACTTCTCCCCCATCACCAGTCCCAGTGAGCACAAGGTACTCCTAAACATCTCTATTCCAGAGGTCAACATGAGTAAAGGTCACCACAGGCCTGGCTTACCTGATCCTCGGAGAGCTGTGATATGTGATTCACCGCAGCGTAAGACTCTATCTTTGGGTTGAAGTGATTGATGATGGCTCTGAAACAAAGGAGGGAAATTTTCAGAGGTCTCAGGAACAGCTTAGTGATTCAGCAGAAATGCCCTGCCAGCCTAAGTCAGTACACATGGAGCCACAGTCCTGCACGAAGTAGTTCCTCCCTCAGCACACTGTATTGCTTGCTCTGCCAAAGGCATGCTCCCTGCTGAGAGGCCAGTGTAGACTCAGTCACAGGCCCACTGGAAATTGCAAGCACAGGCACTGCCTGACATGTGGGTGCATTTGTCCCAGCAGATATGGGGCTGTGCTCACCACTCTGGCAGAGGAATCACTGCCTCACTGGGAACAGGCTGCAAATTGCTTGGTGTTCCAACAGACACAGCAAATCTGGCCATTGCCACCCTATCCTGCTTAGGAACTGCAACTCCTCATTCCTTCCAAAATTGGCATCACCTGACAGTTTGCTCTGTGGAACTCTTGCCTGATGTCTTGAAACTGATGGTTTATTGCTTTGGATCTTCACTATGCTTAAATGTTGTAGCTGACTCTTACTTGTAGTCATCCATCACTGCAGCCACTACTTTCCATAGTCCTCAGCCCCAATATAGATTGCTGGAGAAAATTTGACAGGGCCCCAAATACAGCAGCAGAAACACTGATCACTCCTACTTCTCTGCCTTGTTTCTCTCACTGCCTGCACCAACATACTCCCATTTTAGATGGATCTAGAGGCAGGTATGAGAAATCCAAAACTCAAAGTACACTAAACTGTAGCTGGAATATTTCCTCAGCTTCTTCTCTGTTTGTCAGATGCAATTGAGAAGATAAACTGCAAGACAGTAAAGTCTCCCCAGTCTATGGTTTGCCACTGGTCTAGCTAGGATATTGCTCATGAGACCCACTGCTGAGGCAAATGCTCATAATTGAAACAGCCAATGCCAGTGTTTGGCACAGACGCATGGTGACAATGCCTGAAGAACACTTGCTTGGCCAAATTACACTGCAGCAGCAGTCAGGGCTTTCACTCTCATATTCATCAGAATGAAAATTCACTCCAGCTCCCTCTGTTGCACTCTAATGGGTTTCTCCCTTCCCCTGCAAAAGTGCTTTCAGCTGCTTTCTCCAGACCTCATCAAAACCAAGAGATGGTGCCTGAGACCAGGAATAGGTCATATTCAGTGGTGCTAATCAGAGCTGGTGGAAAGAAAGCCCACCTCGTAGCATCCTTACTTCTTTAAATACACAGATAAAGAAAACAGTGTGGAAGGAGTGGGGAGAGACAAAAAGCAAACAAATGCAAAACCAAACAAACAAATGAGCCCAAACAGAATCACAGAACCTGCAGATTCATTGCAACATTCCCAGCCACACACCTCATCAGCAGCCCAGATACAGTCCATGCACAGAGGCTTCTGCAGCATTGCTATGTACTTTGCACAGGGGAGCTTCTGCAGTCTCACCAGCCTCAACAGTTGCATCAGTAAAGCAAATTCAGCAGGGCCCCTCAGGCTTCCTATCCCCCTCCTCCCTCCAGAGGGGAGCAAGCAGGCAGGTAGAAACATGTCCAGACTCTTGCCAATTCAATCCGACCGAGAAGCAGCTCCTGTGAGTCACAATCACACTCTCCATTACCCAACCTCTCAAACACTGTGGCTTTCAAGTTGCATGTTTCACGCCTGGCTGGAGCTGTATTTACAGTCCTACAGGACACACTACAAGTTATTGAAAGAAAAGGGAACACAGACTTACAACAACTTAACTTCTGGCTTGACAGAAGGTTTGGCAGCTCAGAGGGTTCAGTGCACTTACATGGTTCCAACATTTACCAGGGAACAGATTTAGCATTTATTTGTATCCACTGCTGTGAAGCACTTGAACATGGGCCACCTGCTCGCAAGTCCCCACTTGGATCTGAGCTAGTGGAGCGGCACCTGCAATCACATCTGGGATTTGCCCAGGGAAAGCAAACCCAGCAACCAGCTGCCACTGCAGTAAGAATCAACAGACATTAAGGAAGAGAAATAATTCAAGTCTCCTTCGTCATTTCCCTAATGCAAATGGACAACTCCTCAGCAGCTAGAGGAAGAAGTTCCGCTGTTTAATTTGTTCTTAGTGAGCTCTTTCACTCTTCAAGTACTCCTTTCCAACCTGATTTCCTGTAGAGCTTTTTTTCCTGAATCTGCAGGCAGTCCAGGGCAGAGGAGCAGGAAGAGCTTGGAGTCAATCCTGGCTCTGTATAGCCAGGTTCTTGCTGCCCATCATACACTACCAAGGTCAGGCTCTGCATGTGGTACAGCTTCTCCTCACACATCGGCTACAAGAAATTCCATCGCTATCCAGCCCAAGCTGCTGTGCAATAGCAGTGCTTTTCTGCATCAGCTACTCTGATATGCCTCCCCTATTCTTCCATCTTGTCCCTGGGGCATATTTTTAGGCAACCGACCTCCTGGGCTGCTGAGTAACAGCTGGAATTTCTCTTTGCAAAGCTGCCACTCCACAGGCGTTTGCTCCTGGAGACAACAGGGAACCGGAGCTTTTAAGCACAGTCTCCCCCTTATGGCCAATAGAACAGCGGCTTTGCCGTCATTAATTCACACACCAGAATGCAACAGCTGAGCCTTGGCAGTGTTTTATTTTTACACCGCAATTGCCTTGCTTATTGGGATATCAGCCAGTACCTTTGGGAAAGGCAGAAGCTAAAGTGCTTGGAAAAGATTTGTGACGTGCTCTGCTCTAGTGAGATCTTCATATCGATCATCCAAAAAAAAAAAAAAAAAAAAAAAAACCAAAAAACCACCAAACCAAAAACCCATTGTGTTTGGTATTGATGAAGCACTAGCATCTTCAAAACATTTGTAAAGTTAGAAAATAGTAAAGCGTCAGCTGAAAGACAAAACACTGCAGTTCCCCAACTAGCCTTTGCTAGTGTGTACACTTAGAGATTTCCATGCCACAAAGTCCCTCTGTGGGACTTGCTGCCATTTGTCATACAAATTTCAGAGTGCTTTTGGGACACAATTCTCTAGGGACTGAGAGATGTCACTTCAGCAGCACCACCTCCTCTGACAGATCCACAGTTCAGCAGTTAACTGGCAAGAGGAGACTGACTGGATATCCTGGTTTGAATGAGAACAGAACTAATTCTGTTCAGTGATTTCCCTTTTCAGCTCAGTTCTTCTAACTGCACTGTCTGAAGTTAGCAGCACATTGTCACAGACAGTGTCTGCTTCTAGCAGTGACAGCACCCCACATTTAGAGTTACTACCAAGGACTGGTGTGCAGACCAAGGCCACTGCTGGATCTTGTGCACCACATTGAGGGATGCAGGAAAGGGAAAGGCTGCACCCGCAGGGAGAAGCGGACAGGGCAGGTGACCCCAAACTGACCAACGAGGGATTCCATCCCATATACGTCATATTGGGTATAAAGCTGAGGGATCTGAAAGGTCTTGCCAGCCTTTGCCAGCTTGGCTCAGCTTGGGTCCTCTTTCGGTTCCTTCCTCGGAGCATCCAAGGAGGGCTCTGTCCTTTCTGCCTTTGGATCCCAAGCGGTGTGTTCTTGAATCCGGTACCAGAATCCAGCTCCTGAACACAGCTCCCGTCTGCTGCTGGGCCCAGCCTGGGACTGTCCCGGTGCCTGCTCCACAGCATCGGTGGTGATGATGAGGCAACTGCCATCGGGGGGTTGGGTTCGATACTGGCTTTGTATATATTCCATTATTACTATTTTAATTTTCATTAAAGCTGTTCTAGTTTCCTTTTCTAATCCACAAGTCTCTCTCCTTCATTCTTTTTCCCTTCCCCTTTGGGGAGGGAGGGGGGTTAATAGAGAGCATCTCTTACAGGTCTAGCAGGCTGCTCTCACCCTAAACTGTGACACTGGACAAGAGGAGGATGCCAAACAGGCAGAAGGTAAAACAACGATTCAGGAATGAAAAAACTGTCTACCAATAGCCTGTCTTGAGGTTAATGCATAGTGGTCTAAGGCAGACCACAGGCAGTCTCCATATTTTTGTACTCAGTCTCCCAGGAGTCATTTACACACTAGCCATGCCAGTGTTCTCAGAAAAACACACATCTCCTGTCACTTATTCATGCAACTTTTCAGACAGCAAGCTACCTAGACACCATGAAGCCAAAAGCCATGTAGAGACATATGAGTGAACTTGCATTTTCCTCAGGGTGAACAACCTAGGGCACTTGCATCTATGTATTTATGCATCTATTGCTTATTTATTGCATTTATTTATTTTGGAAGAAGGGAATGGTTGCAGAAAGAAATATAAAGTGTTCCACTCTGATTTTGGAACCTAAGTGCCAATGCATTGTTTATTTGCACTACCTGTATCAATCATGTTATTAGACAGTAAAAATGGGTCCCAGTGTAACTGGCATTGCACAAATGGTGGAAAGCCTCTGTTCCAGAGACTGTCAGTTATAGATAAACCAAGGATAGAAAAAACACAGAAAAAGAATACTGAAGGAAGAAGCAGACAGGACAAAGGAGAAAGAAGGGCAGATAGGATCAAGAAAAACAGGTGAAAAGACTGCAGGACAGAGATGTTCAGATGATCAGAGCAACAACTGATCCCAAGGCAGTCTGTCCTCCAAAAACTGGTAATCTCTGACTGGTGGAAAGTTTCTACTTTGGATTTTCTTAAGGCTGCAACAATTGGTCTGTCCTGAAGTGACTGCTACTAGCCCTTTTCCCCCTCAAAAACATGTAAGCTGGAAGCTCAGAGTAAAACAACTTCCGAAGATGCAGAGTTTGCTGACAGGAAAGGGCTGCTGTGAAAACCAATGTGGCACACATTAAAGATTTAATTGATTCCCCAATTTAATTTGTCACTAGTTGTAACAACACACACGAGAAGTGGAATGCACCAGCAACACTAAGCTACTGGTCCTTCAGTTCCTAACATCTTCCAGCCCAGGTACACCCACCATGGCATGGAACACTGCCCTGCCTGCCTTAACCTCACAACAAGCTGGTCTAGGTCCTGAGTGCAGGGAATGCAAATCACTATGTTCAGACAGGTAGCATTTCTTCGGTGCATTTTCTCTGACCCCCAAACTCTGCCCCATCAAGTTATTGAAGATGAGCTGTCTCACACCCACTCATGCTTGACAGCAGCTACATTTCCAGAGCCCCATAAGACAACTTTGTTGTCTTGTCCTGAGCAGTAAAATAAAGTACTCTGGAAGTGCTGAAAGTGGGCTAAGAGAGGAACAGAAAGGTTGCAAAGCTTATTCTAGAGGTGAGAATGCTGAGCCATCATTCATTGCATGAGCCTTGTCTCTTCACCTACTTTGCAGGTCCTGCATGCAGTGCCTGGCCTGAAACTTTCTTTGTATACGCCAACATTTCTTGTACAATAAAAGCAGCACTGCAAGCTCACTTCTTCCTACATCCTGTTACAGTGGAACAAAGAAGCAGTAACTTGTCTGGTATTTACCCCTTCCCAGGAAATCAAGGGTGATTTTATGCCCACTACACACATTCATCTTCTCAAATGAATGATCATGCCAGTGCAGCATACTGGGCAACAGCGAGTGCACCTCTGACTTCACCGAGTAAAGCCAAATGCATGGCAAAGGTAGCCAGTTCACCTCTGCAGTAAAAACTGACAGTATCTGAATACTCCCGCTTGAACTATGCTTGTAGTGCCACGATGAAGGCCAGAAAACAGGGAGAAGCACCAAAGGGCACAGTTGTCTTTTATCACATTCCACTTTATAAAGCTGCTTTACTATAAGAGGGAGACCCGAGATACAGTGGTTATTGCTCAGGAACAGGAATTTGTAAATGACTGGTTTCTCTCACCTGCTACAGCAGTGCCCTCTCCCTCTCACATACCTTAGATTCTCCCTTTATAAAATGGTTGTAAGAACAATCACCTCCACAAAGTGTTTTAAACCCAGAAGGTGAAAAGAGCTTAGAGCGTTTTTACTAAGTGATATGGTGAAAACTGCTCAAGCACAAGACAGGAAGTAAATTACACATAATACAGAGAACAGAATGAATGAAAACAACCTATCCTCTTCCACCATTCATGCTATCGCAATCATAGTTGCTGGAGACCTGTGCAAAACTCTCAGTCTCAAGCCAGCCTTCCCACAGCAAGCTGCTGTTTGGGGCAAGGACCCTGCTGGCATTGCTCTCTTAAGCACTCCCAGCGCTCGGGACAATAAAACCCAATCTGTTCAGTACCTACAACAATTAGGCTGAGTTACTCCGTATATATAGACCAACCTGACAGGAGGTGAGAGGTTTTAGATTATTTTAACAAATGTCCATAAGGCATTGCTATGAAGTACACATATCTGCCATACCTAAGCTGTGTATGTCAATCAAAAGCAAGCAAACTCCCTAGAATGGTGCACTGAATTCTTAATTCTACTGTCGTTTAACTCCAGTCTGTAAAATTTCTTCTGCTCCTACACTTTAATAAGTACTGACATTAAACTGAAAGTCCACAACTCACAGGGGGAGGCATCTTCCAGACACAATAATAAACTGCAGGGAAGAATCCAAGACAAAAGGATAGTCTAGTCAAAATCTCTTGCTTTACAGCTCACCAAAAATATCTGAGTCAGCACTGCTGCAATTTCACAGAAGAAATAAGCCTGCAACACCTGTTCAGTTCTGCTATACTGAAACCTACTGTCGCGACGACCGGCTCCAGGGCAGAGGGAGATACGTGGTCTATTTATTTAATAAGCAGGGGACAAAAAGGTGCACACAAGCCAGATTGCAATTCTCAGCATTGTTTTACTGAGCCCCATTCTGCAAGGGCAGAAGCAGAGGATGCACTTTCTGACCCACCCTGCAGCTCCACAATGCATCTTTCCACTTCACCATTTGCTGGATACTAACCTGGTATCATGGCTTGCAGGATCTTCTCTTCTTACTGCTCATATTCATACATTTAAGCCAAGCAAACCAAATACCTCTACCCTCACACTATACAACTTCTATTTGTCTTCATAACGAAGTCCTCATGGGTGAGCAGTTAATGCTTTTGGGACAGTTGCATGACCCGAGTGGAGACTACAACTCAGTGAATATATCCACTTGCATATTTTCATGTGGTCAGTGCACTGCTGGAAATTAATCTAAATACATTTCTGTTCCCCTTTCTCAGTAAGTAGGCATCAAAATTCTTAACCATACATAACCTGGCACTGCTAGTTTAACTGATATGAATGACAAAGTAGAAAATATTTCCTAAGCATGGGAAACGAAAATATATATTGAAGCCCAGGGCACCAACCTCATCTGTGGTCCCACTCTTCTGTCAATCTGTCATTGCCTGTTCTACAACAAATGTATGAGTTGATAAAGAACAAGTTTCTCATCTCAGTAATATAATTTATGAGAGATCAAATTACACATTTTATGGAACATTTCATTGCTCCAAAACACCTGGTGGTGAGAGTTTACTTTTACCATAGTGGAAGTACTAAAAGCCAACCCTCCATTACACCTCAGTTCCAGAGAGCAGCAATTAACTAATACCTGCTCACCTCTAACTACAAACAGAATTGGTGCTGCCTGACAGATGTCACGGTTTAGGGTCACAGCAACCCCTTAGACAATAACAGATGCTCTCTGTTAACCCCCCTCCCTTCCCAAAAGGGAAGGGAAGGAGAATAAGGGAGAGAGACTCAGCAATTAGAAAAGGGAACTAGAACAGCTTTAATGAAAATGAAAATAATAATAATAATTAAAATAGAATATATACCAATATATACAAAACCAGTATCGAACCCAACCCCCTGATGGCAATTACATCACTGTCACCACCGATGCTGTGGAGCAGGCACCGGGACAGTCCCAGGCTGGGCCCAGGGAGC